>WYDI02000374.1:0-20643 GCA_009867235.2 Psittacus erithacus
AAAGTTAGAAACACAGCGCTGCACCAGCCACTAAGAAGGAGAAAAAATGACTGCTACTGCTGAACCCATGACAGGCACCCATGCAGAAATGGAGGCAAACCACTATTCTTTTTGAAACTTGTCTACCAGCAATTAATGACTTGTTTAAAAAACAAAGCAAAATAGAACCAACAAAGAACTTAACACTGCAAATGCAGATTTGAGTCTGTAACTAGGAGGTTTTCAATAAACAGAAGCAAATAAGAAATAGCAGTTTTTGAAAGGAAAAGCTTTTGTTTTCTATAACAAATATGAAGTATGAGCTGAACTTTTGTAAGATAGAAATATCTTACAAGTATGATGAGATGCCATAGAGCTGAGAATCTAACAATAAATAATCTTAAGTAACTTAAGTGTTAAATGGAGCTGCTATAGATAAAGTAGGTAGAATTCTGATTAGCCTCTGTTCTGAGCAGCAGTGAAATGGTGACAATTTTCTTGATGCCTCTTGCTAATCAAGAGTTTGAAGAAAGAGAAGTCAATAAGTACAGAACCAAGTGGGTATAGAGGGATACTTCCGCTAGTCACAAGCTGCATGTAAAACTATATTGAGTAATGAGGTATAAATCCCATCATGCAAATAGATATAGTGACTGCCCTTGCAGTGTTTTTATTTGGAGGTTTTCAGTTTGAGGAATTTTCTGCGTCTGGAGTGGAAGAACTACAAAATAATGGGAGCTTTCTGACTGGTAGCAAGTTTTGAAAGAGAACATAATGAAGAGAATTGAGATCTTCTGCGCAAGCTTTTTAAGTCAACAGCTACTATTTTTATCTGGGCCAAAACAAAAGACAAAGCTCTGAGCCATTTGCTTCAAGTAAACACTTACAGAACTGTACATATCACTTCTTTAGGGATTAATTTAGGTGCTCAGTTTTATAGAATTCTTCCTGGTTTGGTTGACATATATGGCATATACATTTACAAAACCTGAATAAATAGGTTATATGAATTTTTCCTTTTTATACTGGACACCATCAGCTCCACACCTTAGACTGGATACTTTTTTCTTTGATGTTGGGCACTCTTGGGCATTCAAGGCTCTTGCTAAAAATTGTTAATTTATAATCTTTAGGATGTAGGTTTGTTTAAATGTATACATAAGCCTTTATGGAGTTATGCTCCTTGTCTTGTTCCTCTGAAATGTTGCTTAGCATCGAATTTGTCCAGGGTTTGATATGGAAATATTCAGTCCCCACCACACATCAGCCATGCAGCTGCATCTATTCTGTGTCCTTGTTTATCAAAAATATGGAGAAGAGAACTTGCCTTTGAAGAGGTGATGCTGAGAGGCCCTGACTTGCTCTTGGCAAGGGGAACATGAGTTAAGGGTACATTTTTCTCCCTTGCAGCTTTCAAAGAAAAAGCAGGAGAGTTGTTTTATTTTGTTTGTTTGTTTATTTTAAATAATATTAGTATTTTAAGCGCTGTGATTAAAACTAGACAGCAAAGTAGTAATTTTATAACTTCATAAAATCCAGATCTATGCAAACATTGAAGAGGGGGGTGCCACATAGGAAGAAGTGAGTGAAAACTGCGCTAAGTAGATCAGTGTATTTGATCCAGTACATTACTGAGGGCAACATTGTTTTGAAAGAAAGCGTGTGCCAGAAACTGTCTGCACTGGAATTATAAATAGTTTTTAAATTTGTTTTGTCACTTGCCTACTTCTAATTTGATTAGTACTGAATTTCTCACTCCAGTTTTGGAATAAGTGAGAGGTGAGTTTAAGTCCATTTTTACTTGCCGCAACACTTTTGAAATAAGCAGAAATTAATGTCTTTGAATAATTGCTGATGCAATTTCAAGCTATACTAAGATTGTTATAAAATATTTAGATAGGGAGGGAGGAAGGATGTAGCCAGTCAGGTAAATCTGGATAAATTCTATAGTAAAGATGTAATGGTTTCTGCTAGCTCGTGACTTAGACTCTCTACCACTGAGTGAAATGTGACTGTCTGGCTCAAACCAGAATTTGTTGTTTCACTTTCAGACAAGACCTTGTTTCTGTCTCTCTCTGCTCTTAGAGGGGACTCATGTTTACACTTTGCAAGATCACCTTAATTTCCATGACAACTGCTTTGGAAGTCAGATGTATGGGATTAGTAATTCTTACACGGTCAAGCAAAAGAAGACCAGAGAATAAAACCTGCTTATGAAAGACGAGTGGCTTTATAGATTTTAATAAACAATGGCTTGGTTTTGGCTATGACAGTAAAAGCATGTCAGACCAATTGTGTATCTAAGACAGTTTTTTGACTCTGAGAATGGCCAATAGTATGTTCTTGGAAGAGAGTGTAAAAGAAGGTCAGGACTACAGCAGGTTTTATCTTGGCAAATTCTTTGTGGATTCTTTCCTATTTTTTTTTCTGCCTTTTTTTTTTTATTTATTTGAATTCAGACATTATGGCTTACTCAAAGAAAAAGAAAGAAAGAAAAAATACATGTGATTTTAGGTAGTTGGTGCATTTGGTGCATCCAGTTCTCTGTAGAAAATGTGCAATATTTCTTTAGATGTTTTGGGAGGTTTTGGTGAAGTTAGGTCTGGCAGGAGTCAGGGAAAGATAAATGTGGGGCTGGGAAGCAGAGGAAGCTTTGGGAGACTGGCGTGGAAGACTATGAAGAGACTTGCAGGCGTTCTGAGGGTCTGCGGGAAGAACATGAGGAAATCAGTGAAGCTCAGAAGTGATACGAGAACAGGCCAGTTGGTCATGGTGGTCTGTTGGAGATTGCTGGCAAAGGTAAATTCTTGGTAAGAAAGGTGAGCTGGAAGTGCTCAAAAGATCTTCAATGGCTGAGGAAAGATTTCCTTCTCTTTCTTGCAGGCCAGCCTGTCCCTTTCCCAGTAATCTGTGATAAAAGACCACTATACCTGCACTTGCAGTGATCTTCTCCATTGCCATAACTGTTTCCACTGCCATAGGAGGATGCTAGCACTTCCTTCCAGTGCTCCTTGCGTCTCTTGGATGGCTGCTCAGGAAAGCATAAGCCTGGGATTGGGCTGGGGCTGGCATCCCAAAACAGTAGCTATATCTGGATACAGCTACCTAAGGCTCGTCCAAAGGCTGCAGGAGGAGGGAGGCTGGTTTGGCTGTACAGATATGCATGGTACTGTAACAGCTGTTCCCTATTTCTTTGCTAGAGGTGAACAGCTAGTTAGCCAGCTGTGTTTTTCTTACTTTTGCTCAGGGTGGCATAAGTTTTCTCTGGAAAAAATAGACATCTATTGCTTGATCTGATCTGTATTAGAGAGCAGTAGTGACAGAGTAACTATGACTACTTTTACCAGTCTTCATTTACTGCAGCCTCCGCCCCCCCAGAAAAAAGAATTATAAACTGCTGCAGACTTTGGCTATGAACGTATTGTCCAGAATAATGCATTAATAAAACAGATTAAAATACGTTGCTATATGCGTACACTTTTTCATATAGTTTTCTGTTGCTGTGTATAGTGCATAATATTAGTTTAATAAGAAACTCAGTAGACCCTGATAGATTTTAAATAAAGTGTATGATGTCCTCAATATATAAATTTATGAGTAAGAAGTAATAAATGTTGGGTTTTATTAGCCGAATTGGTTTACTGTTAAGGACTTCGTTTGCTGCATTATTTAGAACAAAAGTAGGACTGAAGATAAAACCAACTTATCTGCCATGTTCCATGGCAGGCGCAGTCTATGATGCTCATAAAAGGTAGCAAGAGTTGTTCTTTGCATTGCAGATTATGTGTCACCAATACCCACATATTTCCTGTGCTGTTGCACTGTATTGGAAAGCTGTGAAAGCCTGGTATCACTAAGAAAAAGCGTGTATTCATTAGGAGAAAATGACAAACCTTTTGGCATAATCTTTGCTTATGTTGTAATGGTAGCCTGTGGATCTACTTGTGTAAATGTAGTGATTTATTGGTAGTGCAGTACTAACATGTAAGAGCTCTAGCAGAGCCATGCAAAATCCAGGAGGTTTACCTGTATTGCAAAACACATGGAAAATGCTGAATGTGTGTGAAAATCAGTTCTCTTCAGTTACCCTGTATGTATTGAAGTGACCAACTTAAGGCACCATTAAGTCTTGCTTGCCTGATTATTTGGCATTAACTAACTTGCACATTTCACTGGTTACTTAATGATCTATAAAACGGTGACATTCACATTTTCTAGAGATGTTACATGACATGTTTTGTACTTCTACAATATCAGTTTGTTGTAAATGCTTACAGCTTCTGAATTGCTGCAGTTCTACTCTGTTACTGTCTGTAAGAGCTACATAAGTAAATAATAAAGTCCATAACTAGAAAAGTGTTATGTGGCTTAGGTTTATGAATGTTGTGTACCACTTTTGCTTTCTTGTTGTTAGATACTTTCACTGCATTTGAGTTGATTCTGGTCCATTAAGCCTTGTAAACCCATATGCTGCTGCTATGTACTCCTCTGTATAAATGCCTCAGGAGCTGAGGGGGAAGATGGTCTTAATGGTGTAACCTCAACTGTTTCTGTAGAAGTGGAAGATTCAGCTTTGCAGAAGTCCTGTACAGGCTAGGTGTACCCAGCTGACAACGCTGCACATGAAAAGAAAACTAACCTAAGGGAAGCTGGCAAGTAAACATTTTGTTTCTTGATTAGGAAAATTGGGTTTTAATGCTTACTAGCAATAGTAATGACAAATGTAATGGAGCAAGGAGAATGAAGAGGGGAAAGGAAACAACAAATTCTACAAGGAAGCATGCATGTAATTTATAATGTTGAAGAGCAGTATGCTTTGTGTGTGTGTGTGTGTGTGCAAACAAAATCCATCATAAAGGTAGCTCCCAAATGCTTTTTCTCTTTGGGAAGTCTAGAAAAAAGTATTCCAAATATCTGTAGAGTCCTGTATGAAAAAGTGTACTTGAAATGCATTGTTTACCCTGAGATAACAAAAAATATTGTGCAACTATAACTTGTTTTCAGTGTTTTGACATTGCAGACACCTTTTATGATGTGACTGTGTGCCAGAAATGAGAGTTTAGAGCGCTAAATGTCTGACCTAAACCCCACTGAAGTTAGAGGTAAACTCCCTGCTCTTCTGGCCTTGTCCTCAGCAACCACAGAAAACCTTGCGAGCAAGTCCTTGTATCTGTTGGACTGATTCAGACCTATTATATATTTCTCAGAATTTTCTTTAATTTTCACTTAATTCTGTTTCCTGATACTGACCTTCATTTGCTCTGTTTGTCCAAAACCTAATTTAGTGTGTTTAAGCAATAACAATTGAGGCCCTGGCCGATTTCTGGGGGTTAATGACTGATTGAGGGGGTTAATGGCCTGAGGCAATGACACAGGGCCATTAACTTCATCCAAAGAAAATTTCTCAGGAAATGTTTTAGACTGAACTTGTTGTTGCTTGGCACTCTGCAGCTGTGCCTGAATTGAGGGAGGGTCACTCGATGGCAAAAGCAATTACCTATAAAGTCTGAATTGGTTTATTAAAAGGTACTATTACACTTTTGGTTTATAGCAGCTCTAAAAGGTCTGAACTAAAATGGGAATAAGACAGGAAAATAGGAAGGTTTGTTCTGCAGTGTGCTATGCAAAAACAAAGTAGTGGACAGTTCCTCTCAAGAACCTTTATTATCTTAGAAACCCAGCCAAAACCAAAAAACTATTACAGAGCTTTGTAAAGCAAGTGTTCCCAGTTTCTCTTATGGTTTTGAATATTGCGCTATTCAGAAGTATTCCAAATATATCTTTAAATCAGAATTGCCTTCCAGAAGTATTTAATATCCATGACCTTTTAAAATTACATTTCCAAGTTCTGAAATATTAACAGAGATAGTCAAATGCATGGGAATTAGAGATGTTATTTATATATTGTCCTAATCAAGGTGAGCATGTATCACAGGCATGAAATTTACTCCCATGCAACTGCTTGAAGTAAGGTGTGTCCTTACTCCCAGGTTGGGAGTCAGATTGTTTGAATGACCTGCCAAAGCTGAAACAAGAATACTCTTCCTTGGAACTTTCCAAAACATGGTTGGATGAGGCCCTGAGCAACATGTTCTGACTTCAGAAGTGGCCCTGTTTTTTGCTGGCTTGAACTAGATGATTTCCAAAGGTATCCTCCAATCTGCATTTTACCCTTATTCTTTGCTTCTCCATATGCGTGGCAAAAGCAGGAGTTGCAGTTCATCCTGCTGGTCTAACAGGACCTTGAACAAAATAAACACTATATTAATAGCATAATAATCTCCTTTAAATTTGTGCCTTCCAGTGGGATATAGGCTTCTGAAGTCTTTAACAGATTTTGAATTTTTTTCCTTAGGTGTTTTGTGTCTTATTTAAGCTAAAGACATGCCTGCAAAACTCCAGTTAGTGGTTATGCTTATGTTTTTTGCTGGTTTTCACCAGGCTTTTGCTGGTATCCCTGTTTTCATAGTTGGTCATGGGAAAAAATGTTAAATGGCTTTTATCAAGGTAAGTGCCTTTGAAAAGTACATGTGAAAGTCTTTCTGTGCGCAAGCAGCGAGTTTGTAGTATAGCATACCTCCTCACAAGACTAATTCCAAGTGTGCTGCCACAAGCCGGCCTCTTCTTGTAGAGCATGTACTCTTTGCAATCCAGCCTTGCAGAGCTGCTTTTCTATTCTTATGCTTCCTATTCTCATTTTCATCATGTAATATATTTAACATGCTAGGTTTTCAGTCTGCTATGCCCGTTACTTTTGACCTTCACTCTACCTTTTTGACCTTCACTCTTCTTCTCTTTCTGGCTTAATTTGAAAAATGACATAATGAAACATTAAGAACAGACATGTCATATGAATGAGCCATGAATATCTGGACCAGCTGAGGAATGTTATGCCTAGGTTTTTAGCTCGTGTTCCATCCACAAAGCTTAGGTGAATACCAGTCACTAACCCGTTTGCTGCTTCTCCAAATAAAAGTCACAGCTGACAGCTTTTGCTAGGTGTTGAAGAATCATCAAAGTGCCAGTTATTGTACATTTTTTCCCCTTGTTAGCATAAACTTAGGGAAATAGAGAAACGTATTGCACCAATATTCTGAGTTTTCTGCCCTTTGAATTTGCACCATTTCTGAAATCAGATTTGAAATGCAGCATCAGCATTTTTATTGCTACTCTTCTTTACCTTTTTGTCAAAGAAAAGACAATTTAATGAACATGAAGCTTGTGGAAGGCTTTTACCCCGACAACATGGACTTCATTCATTGTGTATACTTTTTCCTGTATTATTTTGAGAGTCTTAAAACTCCTTAATGAGCTATGTGAGCAGCAGATAACATAGAGCTGCACCATGTACCATCTGAGTATTTTTTAAGAGATGAATCACTGCAATGTATTTAAAAAGTGGATACAAAAGTCTCTGAGAAGTGATTCAAAGCTACTGGATTAATCTTTATTTTTGACCCAAAGGCAGCTTTGAAGTGCCTGGGTAGGGAAGCTCTTAATAGTTTCCCAGTGTAAGAGTTCTTCAATCTTTAGCAGATCAGGATACTTCCAACTGATTATGCCGTGGAGGATGAGTGGCATTCAGTGATCATTATCTCTTGTGATCCTGTGCTGGTTTAAGCTGTGGTAGTGTCTGTCACATTAGCTGCAAGATATGTCCGTATGGGATATACTGAAAAGCAGACAAGTGATATAAGTGTGGATTAGAACATTGTTCCGTGTGTGTTTCTCTCCAAACATATATTTTGGTGTCAGTGTGGGACACAAAGAAACTATATAATATTTAGCTAAATTTGACCATAATCTACACATGGAGATTTGAGAGCCCCACTGCCTTTCTGTCTGATACTCCTGATGATTCTGCTTTACACTCTTACATTTTCTTCTTAATCTTCTGGAGTCTTTTCTTAACACCTTGGTAATTGCAGGTTTAATTCTTCAGGTCACTCTATGAGCGTATCAGGTGTGGAAGCCCTGGCCCTGCTGGGGTAGAATGATGTCTGTGTTTTGCTGAGAACATGCTTGGTTTCATTGTGCAAATGCTGAATGAAGATATATTTGTTTCTCTTGAGAGATACCATTTTCTAATTTCACTGCCTCTCTGACTACTCTTGTGAGGAACTAAGCCTATGTTGTTGTTGCAGCTGCATAACAGCACACAACTTAAAGAGTTTTGACTGTATTGACTGAAGAGGAAGTTTCTTTTTCTACTTTCATTTATTTCAGGTGATGGCAGTAAAGGACCTTTGCTCTTTCAGCATATGCTGTGGAGTACAGAAAGCTTTCAGACTCCTAGCCCACCTCCAAGGGAAAGAACTCCCTTCTTCCATTCCTGTTTCTTCCTTGCATCTCATTACGACATCCATCACGAGATGGAAAACCAGCATGGCTTGGATTGGAGGTTGTTTGGTTTGTTTTTTCTCGTTCTTAATAATTAATAAGCACTCTCTGTTTTTCACTTGCCTGTCTCTGTGTGGGCCTCTCATAATGTATATGCTAGTATAACCTTTCAATATATTCCCCATAATGCAAGTTGTACTGTTTGCTTTTGGTCTTAAGATATTTAAAACTGCCCCTGGACGTTTAGCACAGATTGTGTGTTAAGGGACAGAAAGTGTCCCAATAAAGCTGTTTATCTGGGATTTGTCACTCAGGCAGATGGTGACATAGCAAAGTTATGTCAAAAATGTTTTCAAATTGAAAAGCCTTGCAGTAAGCCTGGAGCATACCTGCTGGAACTGGAACAAATCAGCCATTCACAGCTAATGTTTTATTGATGGTCTAAAGGAAAGGAGGGAAAAAAAAAAAGCCCAGACTAGAAAACACAAATGATTTCAGCATGTCCTTGAAACTTGCTTTCTTAAGCTTGTATTTAATGAGCATAGGGCAGGCTTTCTACTTCTCAAATAAGACATGGTGATGCTTGTTAATAGAGGATGTGTTTCACCTTTGGTTTTGATTATACTGAATAGTGCTCTTGTGCCATCAGTGGAGGGGAGAATGAGGGAGATGTTTTCCTCATGGCAAAAGCAGGGTTGGCAGCATCTGCTGAAATCTTTACTTCTGTAGACTGAACTCCAGGGAGGGTACCTGGGCCTACGGAAAGGTAAGGTTTTGTCCATCTCAAACTGTATGTAGCTTAAGGCTGGCAGTGCTGTAATGAAAACAGTCTCATGTTTTAATTCAGATGGAAAACGAACTTTTGAAGCAAGTCTCCTGGATGTGTCCTCTTACTGAGCTTCAGTTTGTATTGCAAAGCAGTTTCCCAGAGTGTGAGCTCAACTGATTTCAGGCAAAGCTTAGTTGGAAAATATGTTCCAGGAGTGCATCTGGTGCACTCTGTTCACAACAAAGTTGGACTACAGTTAGCACAAAGGGAAAATCTTCTGAGATATTTCCAGTGTAGATGTTAGGCCCTCAGCACCAATGTTTTGCCTGATAGATCTCCTTTTGTGGGGCTGCTGTACTTGCTAATGCAGACTCAGGTCGTGGCGCTCTCTGTCAATGAGGATATTCACACAACACATGGTGTCAGTGGCTTGTGTCCCTCAGTTTGGAAGGAAATTTAACTCCACTTTATCACTATTAACCAATTTGAACAGGCTAGAGATTTGGTAGATGTCGTGGTTTAAGCTTAGTTGTAAATTAGAAAAGCATGTAGCCTGCTCATTCGCCCCCCATGACCCCCATGAATTGTGTAGGTCCTCAGTTACAGATCTCAACATACAAGCTGTGATCATTTTTCGTTCAGTATGTAAGAATATAGGAAGAAAAGTCAGATATTTTCATTTGAAATAGTTTGCTTTGAAGTCAGTAGAATTCAAGATCTTCAGCTGCAGGAAGTTAATTCTTTTGAATTCATGGAAGGAGCTGGTAAACTGGCTACCATAGAAGTCCAAGCTTGACTTTTTCTTATAGTGCCAGTTGACCTGATATTTTTCTTTGACTGGAGGGATGATTGCCCAGCCAAAAGAAACTGAAAACATCTAATCTCTATAGATTTCAATAAAGCATCTGATATGGTGCTACATGGGAAAGCAGTATGTAGATTAAGATGGAGACTGAGTGGGAGTTATGTATGCCACAGATTAAGCAGAGAATCAGTTATACTGACAGAGGAATTACTAAAATAAAAGGAGATTTCAAGTGGTGTTGCTCTGACCTTGGGTTTGGGACTCATCATATTTAATAATTTCGTAAGTGATTGAGGCACTAAAAATGCACTTTTTAAATGTACTGTTCAATGTACATTTGCAGTGTGTTGACAGACCCTCAAGAAAATGTGGAGAGGAAGAACAGAAGCAGCTGCACAGTGCTAAGAACAAAAGGAACCTAAGTATGATGTAATTCAACAATAAATCTAATAGTACAAAGCATAAGGCAAACACTTAAGGGTTAGTAAAGTAAGGATTAGTCATAAGACTATCACTTCTGTTTATTCATGTTCAGAAGATACGGTGTTTAACTGGAATGGGTAGAAAAAAGGGTTAATGCTATCACAGGGCAATAAAGAGTTTGTCTGAATAGGACAGTTAAAAAAAGCTTCTTAGCTTGGCAAAATAAGGACTGAGAAGTAAGATGACAATCACTGAGTATTTTAGAATTATAAACATGGGCAGTGAAGATAATTTTTGGGTAATGAATAGTGTTGGTGCAGGAACAAATGAGTACAAATAGTGCATAAATATATTTAAGCAAAATACAGCTCATTGGAGTAGCAATAATAACAGTAGTAGGTTTTCTGATACACTAATGTCTAACATTCTGGACTCCAAGGTCTTTCTAATCTTACAGTTTTATTAACTTGTTCGACAATAGAACAGCATGGTATGAAGGAGAACAGAATACAGTGTTCTCAGAATTAGAGATACAGTCCAATTTGTACACAAAAATGTTCCAGAAGTATTTGGGAGAGTAACCAAACATTTGAATAACCTCTTTCCCCTTTTTTATTACTTATTACTGGATAATTAAGTTATATACAGAAATACAGCTACTCTGGAGAAGATGACCTTTCCTTAGCAAATCCAAGTTTCAAGTATTTAAAAACTCCTGTGTAGTTAGAACTGCCAACCATTGTTGCATTCAAAATTGAAATACCTCATGTAAAGCCAAGAATTTATTGCTAACATAACTGAAATCTCAGTAGTCTAATCCAAGAATCATTACTGGTCCATATGTAGTTATTACAAAAAAAGAGAAAGAATGCGTCTGTGCAGAAAAAAATTAATAATAATGAAAACAGAGTTGCAATTGTTATTCACACACTCCTTATGATGGAAAGGGTCAGAAACTGTACTGCTTTCTCTTCCGCTACAGTTCTGTGACATAAAGTCAGTGGTTTCATTCTGGTGGTGGTGAGGGTGTTGTTACAGCGATTTGTCAGTGTATGCACTCCTTTCCTGGGAATAACATTATGTTCACGTTGCTGGTTTCTTTTCCCTCACTTTGGGATCTGTTTGGGGCCATTTTTTGTGTTTGCTAAGACTCTTTTATGCCTTTGTGTTTTTTTTCATTGGTCATCATTCTTCATTTGTTTGTAGCGCCATTTAACATCCAGATTTTGTGCCTTTCACATGTGTTGGACATGACTTCTTTGTTCTTTGTTAGACATAAGACTTTTCGTCTAGTTCCAGGTCCACTTTTAGTGACCACTAGTGAGCTGTTTATAGCTGCAGGTTTTCCAGTACCAGGCCTGTGCCCCCATCTTTTATTTTTTATGTCTATACTCGCTGCTCCCTTCTGTTTCTCCACTTCTCAAGCCTCTGCTATTGCACTAAGCCTGCACCGCAAGAGGGTTGGAAGGTCCCTTCCAACTCAAACTATTCTATAATTCTGTGATTCTATTTCTCTGTTAACCATAAACATCCGATTCTACATGGAATAGCTTCTTGTTATTGCTACCTGTATGAAAACTATGATTGTACTATAGAAGATAAACACAGATAAACCAAATTAGCCCTAGAACCTGGTCAATTAGGAAAATTTGCTGTGAAAGTAAAAGGAGTTTGCAGGCAGGTCAAGATAGGGTCGGACGGACCAAGCTGGACAGTTCTGAAGCTGTGCAAATTCAGTACACAGCACATAGCCCATTATTACAAGGCAATGCAGTTACACCATCTTTATCCTGAACATATGATTTCATGCTGCAACAAAGTCTTCACACAAGCTGTCATTAGCTCAGAAACTGGGGTGGGGAGATGGAGGCATGATGACCAAAATTAAATTAATGAAATATTTTTGCTATGAGGAAGCAGTGTGTTAATTTTCCAGCACTTCTGCCACTTGAATAATATAATCCCCAAACACTGTGGACACCTTTCTGGGGCCTGATTTGTTTCAGTCTGTCCTTGCTATCCTAATGAGATTGTTTCAACCTGTCAAACTCTGTAGCATATTTATACAACATTTTTTTGTTGCATGTAGTATGAGTTTGACTCTTGCTCCACAGGGAGCTGAGTGCAACTGCCAAAACTAATTTTATTTGTCACCTTTAACAACCATCAGAAAAATGGAACTGTGTCTGTATATGATGAGTTAGAAGCAGTGCAAGGCTACAGATGTGACCAGCTTCACAGGGGAATTTCTCTGACTATCTCAATGTCCAGGATTTTGATGTCTCTCTCCCTCTGGTTGCACTATGCAGCCATCCTCCAAATTCACCTGTTTAGGGGGGAGAAAACCACTTAACCTAGATTCACAACAGCATTACAAAATAACAGAAAATTAAGATCTGCGAACTGTTTTGTCAATGCAGATTGAGTGAAGACTCTTTTCAGAGGTTTTGCCTCAATGCCCTTCAACATAAGGCCTGTTTTTTCCATTTTGTTATAAAATTCCACAGCTTGTATAGTTAAGTACACAAATACAGCATCTTCAACTTTCCGTTCTTCTTTACCTGGGAGCAACTCTGCTAATTGCTTCTATATCCTTTGTGATGATCCTTTACCATTATATTGTTTTGCATCTTGATCCGTTTCTTGGTTTTGGTTTTTTTTTGTCCTCTATCAACCTTTAGAAAGAAGAAACTCACCTTTTATGAAGCTCTCCCAAAACAGTGGTAGGAGGACGTATGCTTAGTGGGCCACGGCATCTGTGAAAAAGCCATTTTCTCTAAGCAAGGTACAGGGTGACAGTGCCTCCCTTTCTGTTTATCAAATAGTTTTAAGAAGTGAAACTCCCTATTTCCACCAGCATAGCAAGGAATGGGCAGCATGTGGTGTCATAGGAATTCAGTTGAGTGTGTGACATCACCAGTTTTCTTCAGAGCAGAACAGGTTCTTCTGAAGAAGGGACTAACGTCACTGAGCAACAGGTCATTGATGAGAAAACCTGGTGTGAGTCAGTGCTTCCAGGGCAGCTGAACTCTTCCGCAGGATAGTTTGTTTAGCATGTACTCGTAAGTCCTTGTAACCAAGTAAAGTGAGACTTGAAAGAGGCCAGCCTGGGAAATAAGAAACAGGAGGGAAATGAAGCTTGTACTATGAGAAAGTGTGTCCAGCAGAAGTGGCAATTGTAGAGAAGGATTTATACTCCAGTGAAAGTCACTCTTTTGTCAGGAGAGTCTCTGGCTAGGAGAGGTATGGGAGCTTGATATCTGAGGTCATGATGGAGAGCAAGAGTACACTTAAGGTGAGAGCAGGTCTAAGTATAACTGCAAACAGTGTGAATTGCTTGGGGGCTAAAATGCTTAGGCGTGCTGTAAACATGAAGTCAGTGTTGTGTTATTTTTAGACAGTATGAGAAACACCTGTTATCAAAAATGAGTGATTATTCACACTGGTTGTTTCATATTATCTTAGGATAATAGTGGTTCGTGGCTTAGGAGTATTTCAGTTTCCTGAGTGGCATCTTTTATTCAGATGTAGATGTTGGCTGAATTAATGACCTCTGGGACGTGCACAAGCATGTTACATTCTTAATCTTATTTTGGGATATGATTAATAATGCCTAGCTGTGTGCATCATTGTCTGCCTGTCACCCTGTATTTACTCACAAACTGTTTAGCTGCCTCTTCTTAGCTCTGTTTGCAGCTGATGCTGTGCAGGAATGATGAAGTTTCAGCTGTTCAAGGGATGCCAAGCTAATCTGCGAACACCCCAAAACACTATAAACGTGCATGACTGCCAGCACTGTTGAAGGATAGGGGAGTGGTTGGAGGCAGGCAGATTAACACAGGAGCATGAAGGGATGTGGCTGTGAGAAGTATGAGCTTGGGAGAACGGATGCTGGAATCACACTTCCCAAAGGGTGCTCAGTTATAAGACGTGGCAAGTATCTGCCAAGCATGATACAGCTGTGCTGTTGGAAGAATGTGAGATGCTGACAGCTCTTGCTCAAATCAGTGAGAGCAGTGGGTGCCAAGAACCAACCAGGCCAAAAATGCAGGGTATAAATACATTTAATGATGCAAATTTTCTTTCGTGGGTTCCAGGACAGCACATTTTCTAAAACTATGGAACAAATGTGTATTGTCTTTATGATTTGCTTTCTCCCAGGTCAGATGAAGGGAGTGGGAGAATATCTAAAGTCACCAACAGGTGGAGCGTAAAGTGAGGGACGAGTCACTTCTGTTTCATCTGCTACTAGAAGAATTTATTCTTGGCAGGAAAACAAGAAGTCTGCATCTTAACTTGATTCAAAGTGTAAACTGAAGCTGCTTTTTACTTCTTGCCTGTTTGTTGCCTCCATGATGAGACCTGCTGACACATCATCAAAAGATGTCAGGCAAAGCAAAAATCAGCAGGAAGAGAACTTGAAACTGCAAAATAAAATAATGTAAAAGACTGTTCCATACCAAGGAAGAGTAATTGAATGTGTGAATAGTAGGCAAACACCCCCATTAAAAAAAAAAAATGCTGACAACAGGTATTTCTTCTTAAAAAAGGGGTTATGGAATAAATTATCTGTCTTCAGTTTCTGGCAGTGAAAATATTGTAAGAGATCTTTGGGAGGAGGCTGTTGCTGTGCAAAAAAGGCAACTTGGGATGAAATATTAATGAAATTACACAGCAGCCAAGGAATAGGGTATAAAATGAATTGTCACTGTTCTCTTGAAGTTTATTCCTTGTAAGGATTTGGGCATTTAACAAGAAAAAACAGTAGCAAAGGAGGAGCATGCATTATCCTTTTCTTTCCAAACAGGCTGTTGGCAGGTAGAACTTGATCAAAGAGATTAGCTAACACAAAGATCTGAAAAATAAGAAAAATGATGTTGTGTTATTTCACTGCCTACTATTTTCTCATTTATAGCTATGTCAAACATATAGCTATGTAATTTATCATAGAAAACATTGTATATAATATGAGGAGTCTTAATAGTGGCACTATGTGCAATATTATAATAAGGTTATAAGACAAATTTTTGACCTAAAAAGTAGTAAGACTGCAGCACATAGTTTTATATGAAACATATATGTACTAGAAAATTATTACTGTTATTCTGGATGGCAGTGGTACTTTTTCATTGGGATTTTCCTTCGTGCTATACAAATTTGCATGATATTTTTAGCACTTGAACTAAAATATTCTTGCAAGGAAAAAAGCTTCATAAACAAAAATAATGCAGTCAATATTTACTTGAAAACATGTTCACAAATTATTTTTTGTTATATTTGCCTTTGTGAACTTACATGGCCATTATTAAAAGAACCAATAAAGCTCACTATTTGAAAAGAAGTAGGATTTGTGTTTATATGTATTTCCATTATACTGCTTGCTATTGCCTAAGTGGCAGACAGATAGGATTAGCTGGACAATCTGTATGAAAATCCAACTTTGTAGAGCCACAATTAAGATCTCCCTTGTGGAAATCAAGTATTGCTTTCAGGAACACAGAAACACAGAAGAAAGGAAGGCTAATAAAACTGCGGGGAAGAAAGGGTACAAGCAATGGTCACATCTTACATGGTCATCTGAGTTGTGATTGCTTGTAACAAAATAGCTAGTAAACAGTATATTATTTTATGATTCTTCCCGCCTCTTCTCTTCATACTTTTATTACTTGGAGTTCTTAGCAAAATATTTCTGTAAATGTTTCCATATTTTTAACTGTCTGGGGAGAGTTTGAATGAATATTTTAAGCTGAACTAGCTCAGATGCGCTGCATAAATCACATCATATATTTTAGTTCCTGTGAGAGATGAATGTGATCCTTCCACCTTTGAATATTTTGCCCGTGTGCATACCTGTTGTGCATATGCAGTCACATTTCAATACTGAAAAATTCTGCAATACATCATGTTTTCAGTTCACTTCAAATGGGTGTATGTGTCAGGGGAAGGGAGGAGCCAGCACAGTGCTGGAACAGTCATACAAGTAAGTTAATTGCATTATTTAATCTCATGCTTTACTGCTTCCTACCGTCTCAATTTCTAAACTCACAAAGTTGAATTGCTTCTGTGTTGATGGCAAGTATGTCTTGGGTCTGAACTTCTTGTAGCAGCTGTTCTCCCTTCTAGACTAAAGGAGTTCAATGCTCTTTTGTTTAGTAATCAGTAAATTAGTGTAAGCTTCAGTCAGCAACATAAGCCTGTGGAGCTCAGATGAACAGAGGATAGGCTATGGCATGTGATTAAATGGTTTTTGAGGTGGTGGAGAAATGGAAAAGAGGCGGTGATTCATGAGCAGTGGGTAGAGCTGTGTATGTACAAGTGTACCCTGGAGAAGCAGGAGCTGGAAGCTGGGCTCTGGCCAGAGGCACCATGAAAGAACACAGTTCCCAGGAGCTCTGTGACTAACTTCAGGTTAGGTGTGTCTTAGGCAGCTTGTTTGACAAACCATGTGGCTCAGGTAGGGTCAGTGTTAATGATTTTTGAGAAACTAACGATATTTAAAGGAGGAAAATACTTTTCTGTGTTTTTAGAGAGTTCACCAAGATGAGGTAAAGGCAATGATTAAATGAGTTTGTTTTGTTGTCTTTCAGTTGCTTGTATTCCTTCGAAAGACACACTGATTGTCTTATCTTATATGGACTTTCTGATAGCTATCATAGGCTTAATAGTTAGTGATTGCTAAACTACCAAAAAAATGAATATTTTTTTCTTTACTTAATACTGACTTTTGGTCTTAATCTGCAAAGTATAGGAAAACATTACGACACAGTGGGCAAATTAATCTGTAGTTAAACATACATGTCAGTGCTAGGGCAGTACATGGTATGGGCTCAACAAATAGCTGTAAAAAGTTTTCCTGAAGAGTTGTGACTGAATTTTTTCAAAATAACTAGACTGGCAGCCACAGATTTCTAGTGATTTTGGCTAAAAATAACTAGATGGGTGTAAAAGTTATTATATGATGAAATGATAAATTAGGTTTTCTGCCCATAATTTTTCTTGGGAAATGGACTTCTGTTGCTCTGTAATATTTTTATGCCTGGAGTCCTTAAAGGAAGCAATCTGAAGAGACTGCATGGAATAGGAATACCAGCTGTGAAAGAAAATAAGTACTGGAACTAGCTTCCCTCTACAAACCCACACATTTTTTGAATAAATCAAAGAAAAATTGGAGTACCTTTAGGAGCCTAATTGGTTATTTCCTGTCCTTCTACTAGCGTGCTCCTAAGAAAAACGCAGAACTCCTGGTTAATGTTGGTGTTCATTGGCTTACAGCTTCCAGTATCTAATTTGTTAAATGACTTTTTGGTTCTGATAATTTTTGTCTTTGCAACTTTATAGTCTTTGCTGCTTTCAGGGCCACATAAGGAATAATGCCAAAAAGGTAATTATTAGACTTAAATAGCTGTGGAAACGTCAGCCTGAGGTCTGAAAAGAGCTTTTGGTATGGTTTAAGAAAGTAGTGTAGATTACCCCTGACAAACACACTGTCTTGTTAAACAGAAATGTCTTGTGCTGAGAAGCAACATACTCTGTATGAAAGTGTGTAGAAACAAACAAACACAACAAGAAAAATAAACAGGAACCACCCCTCCCAAACCTTTCAAGGGATGCTCAACCTCCCAGAAGTAGGGGAGATGAAAACAAATAAGGACAGTCAGTCATCTGTCAAACAAGAATTCTTGAGACTGTTTGTTTTATTGGCAAGTTAAAAAAATACTTGTCTGAATGAAGACTATTAATTCACAGTTTCTTTTTATCTTGTTCTGCTTGATCTGTGAAGATGCTATCTGCATTCCTTCTGTATATCTTGCAGCTCCAAGAACATGTAACAACATGCTGCTGTTTAGAATCACAAGTGACAAAATCTTTAAACTTTTTTTATTTAAAATCACAGTTTTTCAAGAAATTAAGTTGCTAAGTGATTTCTGGGAATTTGACAGATTAAATTTATTTATTCAATAGGTATCATTTTACTACTTTGCTTGGTTCAGAATGTGAGCTACCAGCACATTGGTCAATGAATTGAACAGCCATCTAGTTTCATTACCCAGTAGCTGATTCAGATGCATCTGTATCTCTGAAATCTTGTACAGCAATACAAGTCAACCTCAGCAAATCTACCTGTGCCTTTTATTCCAGCTCTTTACAGGGCAAGATAGCTGTTAGAGGCAAAATTCCTTCTATGCTAGGCTCATACAAACCTATTTTAACTAGCTAATATCAGAACGGACTTCAAAAGTAACAGAGGCTGAATAAACATTTGAGTTATGAAGCTGTGATGGGCTCCTAGCCAGTGTGGATGCTTCACAAGCTGTAGGTGAACTCGTTTAATGCTCTGGGTAGGTCTATTTGAAATCTGTTAAGTTACCGTATGTTTCTGTATTGCAAACCTCTAAGCAAATTTGTTTTTATTCACTTAGTACAGAGTAATTGTATGTGTTGGAAATCTCAGAAATTATTTCTTTTGTATCACTTCTAAAAACTTACTGAAGGTTGGTATTAATGAATACTCTTTGAAATAGATCATCTTCTGCCCTGGATTAAATTCCTCCTTGTTTGTCACAGTGAAATGGCACAGTACTCAGGGATTATTAAAATAGCTGAAAACGAAGTGTTGAGGGGAGTATATATTTTAAAATTGACACGTGAATGAAAAAAACCCCACCCGAAACCACAAAAGAGGTTGGGAGTGGTGGGTGGGGTGGGAATTCCCTCATCAGAGGTCCTTTTGAAAACACTTTTGCACTCCAAATCAGAAAAATGAGTCAGAGGACATGAAGTTACTTGCTGCCACTGGCAGTAATCTCTAGTTTCAGTCAGCATCGGCTTCAGCGCTTAGAAAGCCCATGCAGAAGAGCCCAGTCTGCTCAGAGTTCTGCAGTAAACATAACTGTGCAATCCAGACTTCTTAAAAAATATGCCTTTTTTTAAAGTGTGCCCTTTTCTTCTATGAGCCACCTGTGCTCATGTATACGGCTTGGTTGGAACAGCTGGCCCTTAATCTCCGATGACTGAAATCTCTTTTGTTTCTCTCTCGCAGCTTTAATAGCAGTTGTAGTTCCTTTTTCTGTTTCTGATCAAAGGTTACTACTGAGAGCTGACATGGAGGGAAAACAGTTTCTGTCCTGCAGGTTGGCACGGTATATCAATCTGCTATGACTGTTGCTTAGTTTAGTTAGTGCATTGGTTACTACTTACACTGGTGCTACACTTCCCAGATGATGCAGCTTGCAGAGCAGCCTACATTTTATAACTTCCACCTTTGCAGTTTCTGGAGTTGCTGCTTGACAACGTGGTCTTTAGGTGAGGTTGAGCTCTGGAAACATCCTGTCTACAGCAGTATGGAGCTATGAAAGCTGCATATTATTCATATTATTTATATTAGCATAAATGCAGTTTCCTGCCAGTTAACCTCCATGAAAGCATGCACAAATTTAGGTCTGTGTGAATTAGGAAATACCTAACACCATTAAAGTAAAGGTTTGGTTGTAAAAAATCAGGTTCCAGGTGAGAAAAGAAATATTACACTATTCATTCAGCGAGGGAAGGAAGAGAATCAGAGTTTGACTCACTTGAGTGCTGTTGCATTTATGCAGATGTCTGCTACTGACCAATGAAGATTTTTTAGAAAACAGTCATGTTTTCTAATTTATAAACCAATCATGTTTTCTAATTTATAAAGCAATCATGTTTTCTAAAATATATTTAAATTACTTTTCTCCTTGCACCTAGCAGAAACATTACTAATGTATGGAGACCAGTGCAAAAACTTAATTTGCCTCTGTAGCCAAATACCATTTTTCTTAGTAGGTGGAAGATGCAGGTGCTGATTTTAAGTAAGCAGCAGTGATATGCATACAGCAGCCAACACAAAAATCCCTTCTAAACTCCACAAGACAGATACCACTATTAATATGATGCAAAAAGGTTTTAGTTCTTTTTCTTAATAAATGTGGTTGCTGTAGAGATATCTGAAAGTCATCACTGTCTCTAGCTACATCCTGTGACCTATGATTTCTGATGAATAGTTCCCCAAACATAATAGGAATTGGTTACATTTTTCCTCTTCCTAAAAATTGCCATTTCCCTCTGTGAATTGCTCAAATGAAATGAGTTGTCTGTCAGTGATCTAGGCATAGTTGTTGGAAGTTATTTCGCCACTAGCAGAACAGTTGCTGTATGTGTCCTGGGTTCAGCAGTAGCAGTCATTTTTAATCCTTCTGAGTAGCTGGCGCAGTGCTGTATTTTTGACTTTCAGCCTGGGAGCAGCGCTGATAACACCGATGTTTTTAGTTGCTGCTCAGTAATGTTTACTCTGATCAAGGAC
>WYDI02000377.1:0-19995 GCA_009867235.2 Psittacus erithacus
GTTGGACAGAGCCTTGGGTGCCATGGTTTAGTGTGAGGTGTCCCTGCCCATGGCAGGGGGTTGGAACTGGATGATCTCAAGGTCCTTTCCAACCCAAACCAGTCTGTGATTCTATGATTCTGTGATTCCATGGGCTCGGTGCAGCTGAAGGGACATGAGCCCAGCTGAGCTCTGCAAACCACATTCATGATGGTAGTTGATTATCCCAAGCGTGATGAAGAGGTTTCCTGTCTCTGCAGCCTCTCAGCTCTTCCATACAGATGCTGGGTGCAGCACATCACTGAGCTCATCTGGGTGGGAAGTGAGGACCGCTGAGGGCAGTGGGACAGAGCAGTGCTTCCACCAACCTCCTGCAGATGCTCTGATGTTTGCTCCAGGCTTTATTCCTTTAAAACTCAGGGTAACGTTTCTCTGCACCAAGAACCTGCTTTTCAATGGTACCTTCAAACTCCAAGTCTCTCAGTGCCATTCTCTCCCATTTTCTCTCTTGTCCTGCTGACTTTGACATCGCCATGGGAAAGGTGACCGACTCCATTGGGATCAGGGTGTCTGATTCTGAGGAACGTTCCCATTTCCAGCCTAATCCTACCCCTGCCCTGCAAGCCCCGCAGAGCAAGGCTCAGCTCCTCCACAAACGTGTGAGCAGCCCAGGCCAATGAGGCTCGAAGCAGTTGGGTTAATCAGGATGTGTGCGTCTCCATTTCCAGCAGGGTTAAGGCTCTGGTTTGACTGTCATCTCCTGTTACTGCTGGTGGCAGGGGAATGGATCCTGCTCTGTTTGGAGCTGTTGGGTGTTTCACAGCTGCTTGTGTTAGGCAGGGTTGTGCCAGCATCTTCCTGCTCCGATGGTTGGGAGCAGGCCTCAAATTCCCACCTTCTTTAAGTGATGCTGGTTTGTACCCTTCCTCTTGGATCAATGCTGACCTTCAGCTGGCTGAGGTGTGAGTACAGGTCAGTGTGCAGTGATTTCCAGGCTACCTTGCGAACCAAAACCCTTTGATTTCCAAATGTGCCCTTGGCCATGCTCCTCGATGCCCCTGTCAAGAGGGGATGGCAGCTCCCTTTGGTTCGGGCTCCTGTACTCACCAGAGACAGGACTGAGGTGTGGATGTACTCAGAGGCTTGGGGATGTCCTGAAGGTTTCACAGCCCACAGCTGGCGGTTCCCTTATGGACCATGGATGTGGTGATTCCCTCACACTCCAGGTGACGCAGAGCTCTGCAGACACAGTGCACCGCTGCCCATCCATCGGGCTGCGGGTGCTGATGGCAGTCACTACAACTGCGCATCCTCTTCCTCTCCATCCATGCAGGGGGATCCATGGGGGCAGCTCATGCTGGGCCGAGGGATGTGGCCTGTCCTGAGAAGCTGCTTGGTTTGGGCCGTGCAGGTTTACAGCCGGGGACAGTGGGTGATTTACAGCTCTTCCCTCCCTGGGGAGGTCTCGGTGCTTGCATTGGGTTTTACAGCTGCTGCGACCGAGCTGTGGGGGAGTTAAAGGCTCAGTGAGGTCCCTACATGGTGGGACGCAGGTGGGAGCAGCTCTCTTTTGGCTGTGGCGTGGGGAATGTCCCTATCTGAGCATGGGGAGGGATGGAGCCTCCCCCAGCAGCGGCTGCCTCTGCTTCTTCGTGTGGGTTCACAGCAGTGGGGTGCTTCCACCCCCTTGATCCCTGACCTCCACATGCCAGAGCCTATCAATGGCACAAGTGAGATGAGTTTGAGGTTCTCAGCTCAGACCCACGTGTGGAAGGCACTTTTCCCTCCATGAGCATCACCAGCCCCACTGCGCGATGCCTGCGCTGCTCCATTACTGTGCCGTGTGTCCCATTGACATTGACCGAGCAATGCCATCAGGGATGAGCCTCATCAGGTGAGGAGGAGGAGGAAGGCAAGCTCAGATGCCATCACTGCTCTGCTTTGCATCACCAGCTCCTGCCCGGGTGAGTTCCCAGCTCTTCCGCTCTGTTTCAGAGGCAGCACGAGGGCCCCAGAGCCCTGCAAGCGCCTCACGCTTGGGGTTTATTGGCATGTGCAAATCCTTGTGTCCTGTTTCAGATCTGCCTGAGCACAAACCTCCCCCTGAAAGGGGCTGACAGCCATAGGCGACCCAACTGCGCTCATCTGCTTCCCTCTTTCTTTTCCCTCCCCACGTTGCTCTCCTACATCCCAGCTGCTTTCCTTCCCCCTCCTTTTCCTATCCCTGCGCATCCGCAAGGATGGGGCTTGTATTAAATCTCTTTCTGTTGTTTCTACCTCTCCCCCCCCATCCGTGGGTCTTGGGGTGCTTTGTTGTGCCCCATCCTCCTCCTCTGGTCTGCGCAGGGACAGGAGCAAGACAGCAGTGTTGGGCATCCCTGTGCTGGTGGTGGCTGCAGAGGAGCAGGGGAGAAGGCACCGTCTCTGATAAAGAGCCCTGGCAGATCCGGGGGGGGCAGAGCAGCCGCATTCCTCCCTTATTTATCACTGGTGAAGCTCTGACGTGGGGCATTCCTGGCGAGCCAGCTCCCGTGGGATGGGATGGGATAAGGCAGGTCACGGCCCTGGGCTGCTCCAGGATACGGCACAGGCTCCTTCCAGGATGTTCATGTGCCAGTGCCTGGCTGCAGCCCCATCCGGATGGGTGCTCCTATGGTTACTTTGGGTCTTGTCCCCTCGCCATGTCCCCACTGCCCCAACCTGTGCCACTGCTTTGTCCTCACCATCGCGGCATCCTGCATCCTCTGCAGAGCCAGAGCGGGGCAAAGCAACCAACCCTGCAGGCAGGGTCTGCGTGGGGATGGTCAGAGCCTGGGCTCAGCTCATGGGCTGGTGCTGGTGGGTGCCAGGAGCTTCCGGAGGTGCGAAGGGAGCGTTGCCAAGAGGAGGAGGATGAGGAATGGCAGTTACAGAGGAGAAGCGGATCGTGTTTGGGTAGGGTTGGTGAGTGTGAAGGACTGCGAGCAGGCGCGATGCACACAAGATGGAGCTAGGAGGTGTTGGAAGTGGTTACCCATCACCTTGCTGTTAGGAGAGCCTCCTCCTGCTGTCTGCCTGGAAGTGCATGGGTTGGACACGTGTTTGGGCCTTCTGCTTTGCCAGCAGTAGACATGGAGGACATGGAGCAATGGACACCCATGGGTCTGGTGAGGTAGGATGGGATCTCAGGAGCTGGTGGCTGTTGTATGGACCAAGCAAGCACTGCAGAGGTGGGACCCTGATGGCACCTGAAGAGACGTTTGGTGTGAGCCATGGAATGGTTTGGGTTGGAAGGAACCTTAAAGCTCATTCAGTTCCAGCTCCCTGCCATGGGCAGCGACACCTTCCCATTGATTCGGTGCCTCTCCTGCATCCATCCACTCACTTCAGCATCACCTCCACCCGCAAGGCCCATTGTAGCTCTGGGTATTTCTTACACTACAGTACCCACAGCAACCCCGTGGTGTCTTCCCGAGCCACGGCCTCCTCCTGACAAGGATTTTTCCTGGCGTTCCACGTATCTCCTCCTGTCCCCGGGCTGTTCCTCAGCCCAGCAAGGACTTGTCTGAATAATTCAACTGAAGATGCAGGCTGACAAATAAATAGGGGATAATTGCTCACAGCTCGCAGCCGATCCGCCCTGAATTATTTATCCAGGATGAATTATTCTCTCGGCCCCATTGTGGAAGGAAAGCTGCTTCCCAGCCTGTGCCTGCCTGCGGAGACTCCTGCTGCTGACTCAGCTCTTTCCCTGCAGCTCCTGCAGCAGCTCTATGGAGCTCCTCTGTGGACCCGTAAGTGTGGGGCAGAAGAGTGTGCGCCAAGCCCTGGGGTTGTCAGGATCTGATTGCTCTTTTTGGGCTATGTTGGAGCCATCCCATTTCCCTGCGGCGTGGCCAAGCCATGGTTGTGAGTCCCATCAGGAAGTGAAGGCATCTTTCCAATGGGGTCTTGCACCTCATGCAGGCAGGAGTCAGCCTGCCTGCAGGATCAGCGTTCCTCTTCCAGGCTCTATGTGCACCTTAGGGATAAGGTCTGGAAGCCATCAAATCCTTGGGGAAAAGGCGGCTCAGCTCCGGAGCGGTGGCCAACAGCTGAGCCGGACCCTGTGCTCTGGTGGTAGCACCAAGGAAGGTTTTCATCCCTGTGCCTGGTGTCCCATGCGGTGCCATTGAGTGTCTTCAGTGCATGGAGATGCTCTGAGCAAGCATCTTTGCCTTGGGGCGGGGGGAATGTGGGGCTATCCCAAGGCAGCTCCAGCCATGCTGTTCCTGAAGCTTTGGGTCGCACTTGCATCCTTCAGGCTTGGTATGAGGGTCCCACAAACCATCCTGTGCCTGCAGAAATACATCCCACCATGGCAATCACACGCTGCTCTATGAGGTGAGACTGAGCAGCTCTGGGTGAGGGAGATGGAAAGGGTTTCCTGGTGCTTTTCCCACCTATGAGCCCTGGAAAGAGCAGGAGGTGCGGGAGTGGGAGTCAGGGATGGGGTCAGAACAGGGATGGGGTCAGAATAGAGCAGGGATGGGATCAGAACAGGGATACAGGGCCAGAACAGGGATGGGGTCAGAACAGAACAGGGATGGGGTCAGAACAGGGATGCAGGCTGGAGGTTTCCTGCGGGATGCTCCTTGCTTAACTGCAGTAACACTGCCAAATGGTCCATGACGATGATGTCCCTCATCCTGCTCTGCAGTGTCTCCAGGCTGACCCAAGTGAGCTCTCCCCTGGCCATAAGTGATGATGGTCTGTGGAGCAGGACTTGTGTGTATCCTGCTGCTCATTCCCTTACCTGGGAGCAGAGCTCGAAATGGCCCTCAGAGGTGAGGAGCTGCCTGCGCTCATCAATCTCCATTTGCGTCCCAAAGAAGAAGAAAAAGATTTAGGAGGAAGATCAATATTCCAAGAGCCTTGTCTTTATCTTATCCCTGCGCTCCTCTGGGGCTGGGAAACCGGAGGCAGGCACTGGGAATAAATCCTCCTGGCTACCTGGATGTAAATCAGGAGGACAATGATGGATTTATGGGATCTGTGCCTGATTTATGCTCCTATGTCTGCTCCTTGCAGGTCTGTGCGTGCCCCGGGGTGGATGGGGACCGGAGCCACCCTCAGCCTCCTGCTGCAGCCGAGGTGGGACTGGGGCTGCTTTGGGGTGAGTTTGCCTTTGCTTTTGAAGCCCAGGTCAAGGTACTTTTGCTGTGCCTCTTCCCGCTGTGTTCAAACAAACCAGGTCCCAAAGCGATGACTTGGTGGGGAAAAGGCTCCCAGTGATGCTCTCCCTCCTCTATCCCTCCTTGCTTCCCGTCCTGAGAGCCGGTGAGCGCTTGCTGCTGGTGAAATTGGTGTCTCCATGGAAGAGGGGGATGCTTTTCCTTGGAAAAGCCCTTTCAGATGTCCAAGGGGTGTCAATGGGGGCCTTGTCCCGGCCCCAGGACCCCACTCACCAATCCATCCCAGATTCCCAGCCCATGGCGGGAGCTGTTGTTATTCCTCTCATGCAGCAGGAAGGATTTCTGTGAGTGCCATAAACCCATCACGTGGGCAGAGCCTGGGTGAGCTCTAATTGCTTCTATTTGCATAATGAGGCGCAGCATCCTGCTGCTGTTTGAAAGAGGAGGATCGGAATCAGTGTGAGATAAACAACCATCCGCACCCCCATCCCTATCCCTGCTTCTCAGCTCTGGGTTTCATCCCTTAATGCCGGTTTTCCAGCTCTTTGGCCTTTGGGAACACCAGGACCTCTCCCCAGGGATCATAGGAGCTAAGGGGGTGCTGCTCCTCTCGCCTGGCTGCAGTGATATGGGGCTCTGCTTGGAGCTGGCAGGGAGGGATGTGGTGTGGAGGTGTCTGAACGGGAGCTGGGCAGGATCAGGGGCTGGGAATACGGAGCCTTGGCTGGATTCCCTGGGCTCCATGTGGGAAGCGCTGATGTGTGGGGCTGTGCGGAGCTGGAGGGTGAGCGCAGGGATGGAGGGTTTCCATGGGTGGGAGCCCAGCAGATGTCACTGCAGCCCAGTGCCACTGTGGGACCGTCCAGCGTGAGCAGCCAGGCACAGTCCGGCTCTCACATCCCCGTGTCCTGCGGCTTCTGGGACCTGCAACGATGGACCAAGCCAGGACCCTTCCTCACAGCCCCCGCGTGTTGCTGGCTGGGGGATGCTCCTGCCCTGGGGTCCTTGGTGGACCTGAGAAGGAGCTGGAGAAGGGGGGTGGCAGCCCCTGGCTGGGCTGTGACACCAGCCCTGAGTGCCCCCAGATGTGATGCTCATGGAATCACAGAATGGTTTGGGCTGGAAAGGACCTTAAAGCTCATCCAGTTCCACCCCCCTGCCATGGGCAGGGACACCCCACACTGGACCATGTCACCCAAGCCCTTCTCCCCACTCACCAACAGCCCCAGGGACCAGGCGCATCCCTTCTATCCGCTTGGGTCCCCATGTCCTTCCCAGCGGCCAAACCCAAGTGGTCCCTTTGGCAGCACCCAGACCTGCTTGGCACCTATGGCACCATGGGAGGCTGAGTGAATCAGCTCCTTTCTCCTCCTCTTCCTCCCCAGCGCTGAACCCTTCGCTGCCCTTTAGGAGAGAAGTGCTGACTCCAGATGCTTCCCTAAATGAGAACCTTCTGCAAACAGCGCCGGTTTATTTTCATATTGAAAGCAAAGGAAAGGGCTGCTATGATGATTATTAACGTTTCTGCAGCCTGTGCTTGGAGTGGGGAATGCCGTGCTGGTGGGAGAGAGGACAGGCAGATGGACGGGTGCATGGGGAAGCCGTGTACCCCCTCCACTTCTGGGTGCATCGCTCCATCTTATCCCATCCTTTTGGTGCCTGTGGCCTTCCCTTCCTTCCCCAGTCCCAGTGGTCCAGGGATGAGGACTCATATCCCCATGAGTGGGGACCAGAGGCATGAAGTGCCCTCTGCTCTCCTGCCCATGGCAAACCCATGGCTGAGGCTGCTGCTGGCGTATCCCCATCCTGGACCATGAAGGTCCCCCTTTGGCCTTTGTGGTGTTTGAAAGCCCCTCCTCAGGTCAATGTGTTGAACAGGAGAGGAGCAGCGATGCTTCCCCCATCCCCTCCTCATCCTCCGGCCCCAGGGAAGTGGATTAGGATGGAGAAAAGAAGGACCCTCAAAGGTGGGAAGAAAACCCCTTGGCAGATGTTAAGGTGGGAGTGGAAGAGCGGGGAGAGAAGGAACAAGATGGGAGAAGAGGTTGCGAGCAGGAGGTAACTGCTGCTTGCAGCAAGCGTTTGTGTCTGTGTGCCTGCATTGAGGCTGATGAAAGGACCAGGAGCTCTTGAAGCCAAAGCCAATGCGAGTAACCTGTGGCTGTCCCGGGAGTGGCAGGAGGGAAGAGGCCTGTTTACTCAGGAGCAGCAGGGATGCTCCGCCGGGAGCTCTGCAGTGGTAACAGCTTGCTGAGGACGGGTTGGCTTTCAGCATCCTTTGCTGGGAGGAGGGATGCAGGCCTTGGCCCATGGGGATGCAGGATGGATGTGGGTCTGCCTCCTCCCTGGGTCCTTGCTGCTGAGCAGGGGGTGCAGGTGCTGGTCCCCGCCACGGTGGGGCTTCAATAGAGCAAAAGCATCGCAGGCACAGCTGGGAAGTGGCTTCGTGCTGGCCTGAGCGAGGGGTCCTGCTCCCTCTGCCCCATCAGCAAGAGGCGCTTTCCCCCCTCCCATGCAGACAAGAAGCTCCCATTGCTGTTGCGCAGCTTTTTGCCCTGCACAGGGTCCTGCTTGCACCCCCCCTGCCCATTTCCAAGGGCTTCCCGGGCTCCCTTTATCACCCCCCTGTTGCGTTTGAGATTTGTATTTCACTCTTCTTTCTTTCTTCCTAAGCTTTGTCCCTGTCGCTGCTGCTGTTCCCGGCTTTCCAGCAGGTTTTGCTCTGCAGAGAGCTGCAGGTTGGCTATGAAATATGACAAAGCATTCATTTAAATGCACACCATGATGCCGGCGAGTCCATTAGGGGAATTAATTTGAATGGTTGGCATTTAATAAACAGCCTCGTTCCTCCTCTTCTTCTTCCCCCCTCCCCATTTCTCCCTGTGCTGCCATCTCGCTTAAAAAGAAACCACATGTGGCTATAGGAGGGAAGGGGGAGCAGGTATCCGGGTCTAAGGGAGGGGGTTGGAATAATGAAAGAGAGCTGGTGTGATAAGAGGAACTGCAGTTTGTTTTGTTCCTGGTAAAATAAAGCACATGTGGAAGGGGCCGAGGCGAGCAGCTTGAGTTCACGGCGTGGTGGGTGCATGGGGGAAAACAGGGATGAAACAGGGATGGGAGTTGGGAAGGAAGCGAGGGTCCCAGCCTGGCTCCAACAGGGGGAAGGCGAGGGGGCTCGGAAGACGTTGCTGCCCATATGGTGTGTATTACAAGCTCCTTTCTAGTTGTAAAGATTAATTTAAAGCCTTTCTCACCTCCCCCCCATCCCTCTTGCAGTGACAAATGAACATCTGGGCTGAATGCTGCCCAGATCCTAATCAAAGCATTTTTCCAGGGCCGTTGTCTGCCTTTATGGCGATCTGCTGTTGGGATTCGCTGCAGTTTCAATGCACTTGGCAATTCAAGGCTGTAAATACCCCTCTCTGGGATTTATGATTTGGGATAATGGGATTTTTCCACCCTCCACCCCCCCTTTTTGCTGCTTGATTCGTTTGTTTGGTTTAGTTTAACGGCATCTTCTTGTCTGTGCATAAGTTACAGCATGAAGGGAAGTTGATTTCCCTCCCCTCTTTGCAGTGGGGTATGAACAATTGGCTACATTGGATTTGCCAATCCATCGCTGGTGGAGGTACCAGAGGTACCAGCGAGCCCCGAATCCCTGTCGAGCATCCCCCGGTCATCCCGAAGCATCTCTTTTGCTTACAGAATAGATGGGTTTGGAGGGTTTGCTGAGAAAGGAGCTTCCTGCCAAAGGGAAGCTGAGCCCTTTCCATGATGCTCAAGGGCTTCTTCAGCAGAGGAAGCGTAAGCCACAGCCTGATACGGAAAAGCCCTTTGCTTCCCAAAATGATGCTCAAGCAGATGATGGAGATGCTGGAAAATAAGGAATGCTGTGGTCCCGTTCCCATCAGACTCATTTTTTAATCCCGCGTTAAAGGATGAATATTTGAAGCTTACCTGGGATGTTGAATAGTGGTAGTGGTATGCCAGGTGCCATAGGAAAGGACAGTGCTTGAACTGGAGCAAAGAGGTAGGAAAATCACTTTAGGGCAAATATAGGGACATGGTGCAGGGTCCCCTGTGTTGGGTCCCTGAATCAGAACAGAGCTGGGAAACACAAAGATGATGGCTTTGGGGTGTATTTAGAGCAGATTCATCCCTGCAGGAAACATTCCTCCTCATCCCAGGCTTCTTCCCTTCCGAGGCTGCTTATTTACTCTGATGGATGCCTCAAGGTGTGTGATTTCAGGCCATTTAATCCATGAAGGAGAGCTCTTGTTTCTACAGCAAGGGCATGAGGTAATGGCAATGGCAATTAAAGGTGTTCTCCTGAGTGAGCTAAACAATCACTGTGGTGGAAAGCACTTTGCTGCTCCTCCTTGGATCCCCGGGATGAGGGATAACCTGAATCCCAGAGCCTCCTCCAGTGATGCAGGGATGGGTACCATCCATCACCAGCACCCTCTCCACCCAGGGAAGCCAAGCTTTGGCTGGGAGATGGGAATGGATCAGGAATGGTGGTGGCTTACACTGATTTCCAGCTTGAAGCTGAGGCGACTGTTTCCATGTGCAGCCAAAACACATCTTGGCTATTGCAGGAAGAGCTATGTCTTGGGAGCATCCTTGCTCAGGGTTTGGAGCAGGTACAGGTTATTCCCCTTCATGGGTGCTGGGTGTGTTTTTCCCAAGAAACACAGAATTTCCCATGAATATGACAAGCCAGGATGCAGCAGGAAGGTCCCTGCAAGGGATTTGGAGCCATTTCTGGGGTAATTATTAGTATCTTCAAGATTCTACTGCTGATTTGGGGATTGCTCAGCACCTCCTGCCTCTTTTCCATCCCTTTCCTCCTCAATACCCCCTAAGTGCTGACGATGACCGTGTGTCTTCCCAGCGATGCCAATGCTTCCCCATTGATCTCAAGGTTAAGGTGAAGCCTGGCTTTGGTCCACACCTGAGCCAGAACATCCATGGGGTGAAAGCAGCCACCGGCATCCTGAAGGTGAGGTGGATTTATGGAGTTCCACATCAGCATCATCAATCACTGGGATGGAGGGCTGGATGCTGAGGTGCATTGCAGCTGAGGATGGGTAGAAAGGGGCTGGTGGTGTCCAGGGGTGCTGGGGGGCCCCTTTGATGTCCCCATGGAGGAGGAGGATGCGATACCCGGTTCCAACCTCATCCCTATCTCCATGCAGGAACGGGAGAGGGCAGCCGCGGCCGGAGCGGGGATTTGCCGCTGAACTCTGCTCCCAAAGCCGCTCTCAGCCTTTTCTCATTCCTTTCTTGCTGGATTTAAGGCAGCTTCCAAATTCCTGCACAGCCAAATCCCGCCTGGGGCTGCCAGGAAACCTGGCCAGCAACAAGTACGTGCCGTTTCTGTACCCACAACACAGCCAGGAGTGCTGTTATTCTGCGGGTGATGATGATGGGACTGAGCTTCAGCCCTCCCGACGATGCGATCCCATCTCCTCCCGGGTATCCACAACCGGCTCCCTGCCCTGGGTGCTGCCCCGGGGAGGGTGCTCAGTGCTGTGGCATCACCCCCCCCTTCATCACTGCCTTTTATAAGCCATAAAACCCCCTTCATCCCACCCCAGATTCCCTAAACTTCACCCTCCCGCCCTGCCTGTAACCTCCCGCTTTCCTGGCACATGGAAGCTCATCAGCTTGATCGGCTTCCGCCGGGATTTATGATTCCCGGGGCTTCCTGCACTGCCTTTCAACGCGCTTCCCTCCTTCCCGCCACCCATAAATCAAACCTGTTTGTTTCGGCTTGCTCCTTCCCTGTGTTTTTATCTCTATCCCTGCCTCCCTCAGTCCCGCAGAGTTTCGTGGGATGCTGGAAGCGTGGGAGCAGCCCTGAGGCCACGGTGAGGGCACACGTTGGGTCTCCATGTGGCAATGTCCATAGCTTGGAAAAGGGGATAGGGAATGTGTTTGGGAAAATCCTGTATTGCTGGTACAGGCCAAACAGAGCTCCCCATGTCTAGACACCACCAGGATGCAGCCCTGCACCCGGAGGCCCTCAAGGCTTTGGGACTTTCCATTGAGTTCATCCCAACGTGATCCCAAAGCGATTTTACTGGAAGCCTTAGGTCAGGAATCCAGAGCCACAGCGCATGGGGCTGCACATGGAGCATCCTCCTGGCTGTGGCGGGGATGCGGAGCTGGCTCCATCCGAGCCCACCCATGGGAGGCCTGATCCAGTCTTTCCACTGGTGACTCATGGAAAAAGCCTTGTTTTGCAGCGGCCGCTCGGCACCACGGGCATTTCTGCCTCACTCCGCTGCTTTTCAACATCTCTGGTATGAAAACATCTGGAATCCCGACCTTCCTGCAGAGCTTGCCTCACCTGAAGGCATTCCCCCCCTTCCGTGTATGCGTGCAGGGCTGGCTGTGCACACAGACCATGCTGCGGCCGCTTGGGAAGCAGCCCGGTCGCACTTCCAGGATTGAATTCTTTGGGAATTACTATTTTAGAGCAGCTCTCATACAATGGTGCAGCGTTTGGAGGGTTTCCACCGCCCCACGCCAGCTCCTTGCGGGCTGGTTTCGGTACAGCATGTGCTGGGCTGCATGGGGCCCTCCGCCAAAGCCTCTCTCTAAGGTTTATGGCACAACGTGGAGTGATGGGACTGGGGATTGAGCCTGGCTTATTCTGGGTGTCCCTGCGGTTCCCAAGGCCAGGGTGAGTTGGGATCTCACTGACTTGTAGGGAGCAAGAAGGAACCCACCACTAGATTTGGGTTAAAACATTCCAAATGGTGAATGATGCTGATGTGTCACCCCAGCACTATGCTTCATCCCAAATACTTGCTTTACCCTTCTTTTTCCAGCCATCCTTCAGAGGGCAGGGATGGAGCATGGACCATTCCTGGTGGGAACAGTCCATCCCAGCCCTGTCACAGAGGGAGCCCTGGGCAGCTCTGTATTTAACTGAATTGGCTTTCCTCTTGGCAAGGGGCATGGAGAGGGCTGCTCTTCAGTGCTCATTGCTGTGAGCTTTCCCACCTGACTTCTCACACCTTCACCCTTCCTTCACACAGCCCTGACCCTGCTGCAGCTCTCTGGAAAGCAGATTAATGGGGTTTTGTTTGAGGGGAAGGGGAGAGGATAGGGTTTAGTTTGGAAGCTGGGATGGAAAACAATTTCCAACCCCCAAATTAGAAACAGAACGATACCGAAGCGCCTTGTTTTGGAGGGAGTGGTGTGTGTCATCCCACAGCAATGAGAAGCACGTGCTGAAGAGGAGCAAAGAGCTGTGATTTATTTCCTCTTAATGCTACCCAAAGGACTGGCTCGGTTCCGAGATGCTGCTCTCGCTCCCTTGTACCCATCCATGGGGGTGGCTGAGCCGCTGTGGGCAGAGGGCACCCATGGGATGGGTGCCCTTTGGGGGGGGGAAGGACAGACTGTGTCACCCAATTTAGTTGTTTTTGTGGGGAAAATGGGATTGTGCTGTGTGGTTTTCTGCCCTGTTCTTCCCAAAGGGGTTTGGATGGAGAGCTGATGTGAAGTGATGGGATAAGAGCCAATGTTTTGCTGTGATGGGATGGGGGAGGTTTGAGCAGGCGATGGCTTTCCTTGGGGTTTGTCAGTGCAGTGGATTACAGTGATTTCTCTGTGGGTTGCTTTATGGTCTCCATCTCCCCCCCAAAACCATCAGGTCCTATAAAAACTGGGCCAGACTCTTGGATAAAGAAGCCCTGCTGGGGCAGTAGCTGGTCCTGCCTGAGATGGGCTCATCCCTGCACTCACCAGAGTTGCCAAAAACCCCTTACAAATAATATACATCTTTCAATTGCAAGGATTTCCCCCATGTGCACAGTGGTGGCTGCTCAGGGGCTCAAAGACCCAACTTAAAGCTGAATTCCTGCTATGGAGGAGCCTTCACCCACTCTATTTTGTTGGGTATAACATGCACCCAAAAGCAGTGCTGGAGCTGGGGTGCCCCATCTGCCCTTGGGGTGCCCCGGGGTGGGTTTTGTGGGGCATGGATCCAGTCGCTGGGATTTAATAAGGCGCTTATTGTATGTTAAATATCAAGAGCTGATAGGAAACACGTGTCCCCAGGATTAACGGCTGTGTAAAAGACAAAGCAGGGAGTTCAACTTCCAATCAGCACGTTTCAAATAACCCACTGTTGCTGCAGTATGGAATAACCAGGGTAAGGAGTGGGATGGGTGAAGGTAAAACCTGTATCACAGGTCAGCATGTCCCAGTAACCACGGGACGGGACCGGTGATGCCTATGGATGCTGGTTATAGCACAGGAACAACGTCAGTTCCATCTTCTCCCATTTCTTCCTCCTGTTCCACCTCTCCCTTTTCTTTTTGCTTTTCCCAGGCCCCAATTTCTCCCCCGTTGAGGCAAAAGCTTTGGCTAATTAGCAAAACGTGTCAAAGAGAATGATGAATGGCCCGGGAGGAGGTTTAGCTGCCTTTGTGCCTGACTTCTGCTCTTAAAGAGTTTATTAAAAGATAAGGGAGCTCATGATGGTTGAGCAAAGCATGTGCTATCCCGGGTGTTAAAGGGTAGGAAAAGAGGGAGGGATATGGGGTGGATTGGGGTCACCCTCGGAGGGAGAGGTGAGAGCTCGTGTTTCTCTGCCTCTGTGCGTGACCATCACCGTGGTGTCTGGCCTTGGCAGGGGAAAAAAGACATTAAAATCGCCGTGGCTGAATGCCTCCTTTATTCTTGCAGGGGCAGGTAATTTAATCTCATCAGCCAGGTTATGAATGTCTCTGTGTTACAGGGGGTTTGTGTGGGTGCATGTGCTGGAGGCGATGCTTTAGGGTGTTCTTTATGTGAGCGCTCAAGGTTGGTGCTGAGTCTAATGCTGGGGTGCGAGGACAAGGAGAGGCACAGCCAGGGGCCTGTCCTGCTTAGTGGCAGCAGGGACAGGGGTGCTCAGGCATGGTTTTGTTGGACTCCATGGCCACAGTGCTTTGAGCCCTGTGGGACATCGCTGATGCTGTTCAGTGTGGGCTCAGACTCTCCATGCTGGTGGCTCTCAGTGCTGGGTGCGCAGCAGAAGCACAGGCAGGGACACCAAGGCATAGTCCTACCACCACCACGGTGTGCAGCATCTCAACTGTCCTCATCTTCCATGGGTTCAGGCATGTTCCAAGCAACTCCCAAAGTGACCAACTGGGTGAAACTCATATTCCCTAAACCCCAAACCCCTCAAAACCAGCAGCTTTTACAGTGGGCTGCCACTGCGGGATCACACGAACCAGAGCTGGAAGTGCCACAGCATCCCTGTGCCATGCCAGCATCCCAGTGGGGCAGCAGGGAGAGGATGAGGGTGGTGGGAGCTCTATCACCAACAACCATCCAAACCCCATCAGACACTGATGCCTGCAACTGCAGAGGCCTGAGCCACTCAAGGAGTGTCAAAGGGGTTGGAAAGGGGGGTGTCAGGAGCTGCTCCACGAGGTTTTCCCACAGCAAACAGACCTCTGGGCTTAATAAGCTATTTGTAAAGCTCGCTGTGGATAAACAAGAGGCCATGTGTGAGGCTGGAGGCGGCCTCGCAGGGCTCCACTGCATGGCTGGGACCTCAGCACAGAACTATTCGCAAGATAAACAGAGGCAAATGAGTGCTGGAGGAGGCCGGGGCCGCTGGCAGCAGCGTGCTGCTCCTCCAGGCTGGTATTTTGGGGCAGGAACTTGGTTTTCTGTGTGCTGTGGCTGAAAGATGCTGGGGTTTTGCCTCCGAAGGGAATCTCGCGTGCTTCTGAGTCAAAAATAGACCTGAGGAGTGGCTGGGGGAGGCGCAAAGAGGGCTTGCAGTGGAGTTTGAGGGTGAGGAGCTGGGGTGTGTGGCTGCTGGTGCAGGTCCCCCTAAGGCTGAGGTGGCAATAGCGGCAATGTTAGGAGCAGAGCTGCCCTGCCTGGCTGCTTGTGCCTCCTGTTAGCTCCTCCGTTCCTCCATGCAGGCAGATGCAATGTAATGGTGTCCAGGGCACTGCCCTGTCCTTTGCCTGGCCTAGGCTGGAGCAGGGGAAATGAGTTGGGCTCCATCCTTCCATCCCTTCCATCCCCTCCATCTTTCCATTCCTTTACCCTTCTATTCCTCTATTTCTCCATCTCCTCCATCTCTCCATCCTTCTATTCCTCTATTCCTTCATCCTGTCCATTTCTCCATCCCTCTATCCTCCTGTTCCTCTTGCTCTCCATCCCCTCCATCTCTCCATCCTTCTATTCCTCAATTGCTCCATCCTGTCCATCCCAACATCCCCTCCATCCCACCATTCCTCCATCCCTGCTGGCTCATCCAGAGCAGCAGGAGGTGATGCTCTGGTTAAGTGGGGAGGGAGTATTGCCTGCGGCCTGGTGAATTCTCACTGCAGCATCCCTGCATCCTGATGGTGATGGCTGAAACACAGCACCCACACTTGAGGCTGAGGATGGCTGTAGCAGCACAAGCCTGTCTGGTGGCCTCTCTGCAAACGCTAAACTGAGCAAACTGGGATAGGGGAAGCTGTCCCTTCTCTTCGCACACTTGCAAATCTCCCTTGGACATTGGGCTCGGTGGCGATTTCCTTTTCCCCTGATCTGGAGACTGCAGCCAAGGGGTGATGCCTGACTTGGGGCACCACGGCTGGGACCCGCCTGCAGCCGAGATCTCCCAGTGAATCTCCTCCTCTTCCCCACCCCCAGCAAATTCAATTAAAAGTCATTCAGATTCCTTTGAAAGAAAATGTCATCCGTCGACACAATTACACTTTAACTAACCAAAGCTGTTACAGTTCCTATATATATTGGAATCAGGCTGTCGTTATTAGTTCTAAGTAAGTAATTTATTCCCATTATTGTGTTCAAATTACAGGATATTACCCCCTGGGGAAATAATCCTGTTATTTGAAATGTAAAAAAGAATTCACATGGACAACAATGGATTCCTAAATGAACCCAACAACAGTCCCCAATCCAAGTGCGGCATCACTTGCCTCGCATGGAAAAATATGAAGTTGCTTTTTAAAATGCTCTTTTCTCCTCTCTTTTCCTCCTGCCACCCCAACAGAGGGAAATACAGCTCCCCCTCTTCTAGCAAAGCCTCTATTTTGCAAGGGAACCCTGGATGTGCAGGAATAAAGGGAAGGGACATGTATACGTGTGTGTCCCCCTTAATGCGGCGATGGGAAGGGAGCCCTGGGATGGTGGGATGCCTGGCACATCCCAAGGGGGGTTCTGCTGGAGCTGGGAACCATCGGCTTTCTCTAGCAAAGAGCTTCTGAGGCCCTTCAGAAACATTGTTCCCTTCATCGGGATCCTCCAAATAACAGCTTGTCTCTGCAACACCCAAACATAAGCAACTAATTTGGACCCACCGAAAGGAAAAAGGGGGAGGCCAAAAAAGAGAAGAGAAAGAGGAGGAAGAGGGAGGAGAGGGAAGAAAATCAGATACACTTGTAACCTGATTACAACAGCCAGCTATGTGTGCAAAATCACAATGCAGCTCTATAATTAAATCTCTCTTTCCCCCTCCTGCCGAGCTCTTTCCTCTAACAGGCATGGTACAAAAACAGTCGTTAGGACATCAAATTCCAGCTCCGACAAGAGGGGACCTTTTTTGTCTATAGCTGCTCGGCTTCTCTTTAAGGAAATAATAATTATAAGCCCAGCACTGCTGGCTGATGAGCTTTGTGGGCCAGAAAGGGCTCGTCTCGTCCAACCGCTCCTTTAGGGCTGTGGAGGGAAAAGAGGAGGGGAAATGATGGGAGCCAGCCATGGACACCCACTCCTTGTGTTGGGGTTCAGGGTGAGAGGAAACCCTGGGGCCTAACACGATGCTTGAGGGTTTGGAGCCATAGCTATGTCTTGCCCCACTGTTTTAGCATCAGTGGTTTGGTACCCATGAGATTCCTAGGTGGGTGTGACGGTTTGGTGGGTGCATCCTGAGGGATATGAGGAGCCAGTGGACTGCTGGACATGGGGAAAACTCCTGCCCTAACGCTTTCCCAAGGGGCTTGGCTTCTCCTCACAGGGGTCCCAGATCCTGGGCCACAAGGTGATGGAAGGATGCTATGGATACAGCCCCCAAAAGGAACATGGAAAGGAGCCCCAGGAGGGCAGGGCTGGCAGCCTGCCCCCCAGCCCTGCCTGTTAATGGCTTTGATTTACTCCACGCTCGTCACAGCTATTCCCATCCCTGTGACATCCAGCACGTGCTTTTGCTGGCAGCTGCAGGCTGGTTTCAGCCTCAGGGACCCATTTCCTCACGGGCAGGTTCCTGCTTGCTTCTTTGGCATATTTTTGGTAACAGGTTTTGCATCCCATCCTCTTTTCTGCTTGGGGGGGGGGGAGTTGAGTTTCTTACAGTGACGGCATATCTGGTGCAATGACTTGCAGCATGGTGGGGAGGGTAAAGGAGAAAGCCTGGCAGCAGGGGACCAAAAATGGGTCCCAGCGTGCAAGATAACTACCACTGAGAGAGGATTTATCGATTGCACCTCGCTGGCAGGTAGAAGGAAGCAAGACCGAGCGCTGACGCAGGCTTTGCGATGCGACACGGATTCAGATGCAGTTCCAATAAAGCTGTGGATGTTTGGGTTTAATGGCAATTAACAGCTGTTAAAAAGCAAAAAGATCTATCCTAATAACACCTTCCGCTCCTGGTGCCTTTCATGAAGGGATTTGAAAATACGTTTGTGAGTGTTGATTTTAAGCCACGATAATGTACCCCGGGGAGGTGGATGGGTTTACCTTGTTTTCAGGTGAGGAAGCTGCAGCAGGCCAGGGCATGATGTGGGGACGAGCGTTTAATGCCTAGCTCTGGAAGAGGGACAGGACTGAGCCAGGGACCAGCCAGCAACACGAGTGCAGTTTTCACCTGCATTTCCCATGTCTTTAATTTAGGGGGGAAGATTAAATCAGTGCAAAAACAGGGGCACTCACGAGTTTAACCTTCAGCAGGACCCTCGCGCTGGGGGGGCACGTAGGAAATCGTCTCCCTGGGAGATGCAGCAAATCTGGATTTTCCAGTTCCTGGAGGGCTCTGCTTGTTGAAATGAGCAGCAGATAGGAGAGGTGAATTTTAAGAAGGACAGAGCAAAGGCACACGAGTATGCAGTTAAGTTCTAAACTTCTTTCTCTGGATCTCCCGCTGAGTAAATGCTTTAGGAGCTTCAAACCACAGCTTTTAATATCTCCTTAACATGCCCCGCGATTCCTTCTCCCCCCCTGTCACAACGGCAAAGAGCAGCTGGGAATATTTTCCATTTCCAAATGCTTTGTATGCATACGAAAGTACCTGCAGCTCCAGTGGGCTGGGCTAAGGGAGAAACACTGAAGCCAAGGGTATCTATTTGATATCAAACCTCAAAATAGCACATGCTACTGCTCGTGTCCTGCATCCAGGAGGGTGTTTTGGATTTAACTGACAGATCAAGGGATAAATCCCCAGTTTACTCTGTTGATGCAGATCTTGTCCTTCGGAGCTCAGCATTCCCGTTTGCTTGGATGGAGGCTTGTTTTAAACTCACATACCTGTAAGGTTGGGGTGTTAGACAGGGGTTGTGGATTTGGGGAGGGTTTCCCAGGCACGTTTCTCCACCAAAGCACATTTTTTCCTGCTGAAAGGTGTAACTGCCATTTCCGTGCCTTCCAACCAATTTAGCAGCAGATCTGTAGCCAAAAAACGCAGGCAGTAATTACAGCTTTGGGAGTCGTGCTCCTCTCAAAGCTCTCCATGGGTTGTGCATGTCAGCCCTCCTCCCTGCCTATTTCCTCCCCCCCCGATCTTGGATGAAAAAAGCTTATTTTTGGGTAAAAAGGAAAAGAAGAGAAAATAAAAGCACCCTGGTCTATCAAAGGTCCAATCTATCTGTGACAAAAGCCGGTACCAGGGGGCTGTGAAAACATGGGGTACCCAGCACAGGTCCAGGTCGTGACATTGGAGGGTCCTAGGTTTGGATCTGGGGGGATATGCAGGTGGCAGAGCGGAAAAGGGGGGTGGTTTTGTGGATAAACACCCGCCCGCCCATGCCAGGCAAGGAAGAAACCATCAGGCTTTATTTGGACTTGAAAACCGGCTGTGGTTTGGGAGATGTTTGGCTTTATAAACTCTGGAGCTGCAAGAGTCAGAACTGCTGTGGTGGGAAGCAGGGGCGAACATCAAACATGTCCCCCCTCCCACATTGGCAGGGCACTGGGATGCTGCATCCATAGGATGTGAGGATGCTGCAGGCTTCTGGGTGATGGGTACAGCCCCAGTTGGGAGGGGGGGGAGTTTCTTGGGCTTCCCCCCACTGCCCCATGCAATGCAAAGCCCGCAGCCAGGCTGAGCACAGGACTTATAATCAGCCAGGATTTATGGAGAAAAGTGAAATCCCGAGCTGTTCTGGTCATTAATCAGGAATTCTTCACTTGGTTCCCAAGCTGTTTCCCCAGGGGGATCTCCTCATCAGGACCCCCCACCCTGCAGCCCCCTCCCCATAGAGGTGCAAGGGGTTGGGGTGGGAATCTGAATTAACCACCCCCCCATCGATGAATAAATCCCATGGGATTCATCAGAATAAACCCCAGCAGGGCCTCCCTTGACTTCAAATCCCACTTCTGCCCCTGCAGGGGTTTATTTTGGGGGGGGACACACACGGACAACACAGCACCCCGCTGTCAGATTCAGTGCTGCTTTTAAGGCTGGGGGGGGGGAAGGAGGCATGAAATCAGGGTAAGGCATTGCCGATGCGTTGGGCTCGTTGCCGACCGTGTTTTAATGTGATTTATGGCTGGATTTCTAAATCCAGCCACTGACTCCACGCTTTAAATATAGCTCCAAACCCACCCTGGAAACGTGTAGTAAGCACGTTAAAAACGCCGGGAAAAAGGGATGCGCAGCCGAGCTGGGGATGGG
>WYDI02000380.1:5744-36057 GCA_009867235.2 Psittacus erithacus
AAACAAAGAATTACTTTAAAACCAAAAAGGAAAAAGAAAAAAAAAAGATAAAAAACAAATGAAAAAAGATAAAAAAAAAAAAAAAAAAAAAAAGAGAAAAAAGAAAAAAACATCTTCTTTGCTGGAGAGGAACAGACACTGGTTAAAGAAAGTGCTGACAGCAATGTCATTGAACTGCACTAATGGCAACTGCACTACAAGCTCACTAGGCAGTACGCAGAAAAAAGTGACAGCCATGGACACCAGATTATTTTACTCTCCACCAAAAAACTAACCATATGTAAATGGACTTTATTTTTAGCAGAGATACTTACATAAAACACACTTCAATTAAACTCCCAGAAAGTTCTGCTTTTCCAGTCACAATTTCTAAGGCATTTATCTTACAAACTCCCCTTGCAGGAACTGAGGATCAACAGCCAGTTTCAACTGCTCAGACAACACAAGACAGACAGAAAACTGCACAGAAGGAACTACTTGAGGAGTCCTTGGTTAGCATTAACCAATTCTCTCCTGTCCCGCTAATTCCCATGAGAACAAATAGTTAATAGAACACAGGTGGGATCCCTTTGATTCTCAATTGCAAAACACAGGGAGGAGGAAAAAAGCAATTTAGCAGTGGTGATGGCAGCTCCACAAACACTGACATGCACTGACAACTCCATACCAGCCTCAAGATTGAAGTGATCTTCACAACAGCTACAAATACAGCAATTGCATCTGATGAATTTTGAAGCACATGGAACTAGAAGGTAGGTAATCAACATGAAGAGTGAGCTCAGAGATAGCAGTCATTTTCATTTCTATATAAAGTATCCTATGAAATGTGAATGAACAGCTCAAACTAATAATGGAGAATTTTCTCACCTAAGTCACAAGTGTGAACCCAAGCTACTTCTATTGTTATTGGTTTGCTTCCTCCCGCTTTTTTTCTTTTTAATTGAAGAGGTCTTCAGCTTCGGCTTATAACTGTGGATGATTTTCCTAGTCAACTATTTTTTCTTCCTAAGAACCTTGTTACAACTACTGCTATTTGTTGTCTCAGAAAAAACAAAGGACTGACAACAGTGGACATCGAACAGTCCTGCAGTGAGAGGTTCTTGCTCCAGCAGAGAGATAAGACAGCAGGAAGTTCTTGACACCACTTCTGTTATTTGTCAGTTCTGGCAGCAAAGAACCAGTGTCTTCAGTGTTGTTATTGCACAGCCTCTAGAAAGCTAATTCAGTTACTAACTGCATCAGTGAATGAACAATTCAAAATTAGGGAATTAAAGTTTCATTCATTATGTCCTGGATTGCCAGCTATCAGCCATAAAAATACAGATACAAATGATCAAGACCAATTTCATTGTCATTTCACTTCAAAGAAAACATTTGTAAGACAGAAAATGACAAACCAGGAGCATATTTAACAATATCTCATTTCTGCTCCAGCTGCTCCAATTACTTTTGTCATCAGCATCTGCTAATAATCCATTTAAAATATTCTACACCAACAGTATACCCTGACTAGTATATATAGTAACTTCTAAAAGAACTCATTGATGCCAATATATTCACCAGTTTGCTAAGTAAAATGATTGATGGTCAATAAGGTAACTGCTTAAGCCTGTGTATTATTTACTATGTTTGAAAAGAACCTAAAAAACCTTCACATCATTCAAACAAAGAGAGTCATCTCTTCTTTGAACTGGAAGTGGGTGTACCTACATTAGACATTAGGAAGAAGTTCTTTACTGTGAGGGTGGCGAGGCTGGCACAGGTTGCCAGAGAAGCTGTGGCTGCTCCATCCCAGGCAGCATTCAAGGCCGGTTTGGACGGGGCTTGGAGCAGCTGTGTCTAGTGGAAGGTGTCCCTGCCCGTGGGGCAGGAGACTGAAACAAGATGAGCTTTAAAGTCTCTTCCAGCCCAGCCCATTCCATAACTCTATGACAGATCATACATTCCCAAATGTGACCTAAAACAGAAAGCATCATATTTTTTTTTTTTTTAAAAAAAAAAGGTTCTTAGTCCAAAACCTTAGGATGGATTTGAGAAACCTTAAAATAGAGAATGATTAGCAGCATTAGATAGACAGATTAGATAGTGACCATCAACAAGGCAACACAATGAAAGGAATTCAGCAAATTCCTTTTTGTCAAGACAAAAGCTTGTTACAGCACATGCTAGAATTTAAGACCTATGAAACTGTGTCCTTTAGATGCACGTGAAGCCTGAACCAGCATTCCTGGCATATTCAAGGAGCATTCACAGCAAGGTCCACAAAGGTGTATAAAGATTTCAGTGATCATATTTTATTACGGGTACTATTGCTACTTCTTGGAACAATATGAAGGATTCCAAAAAACAGTGTACTAATGTCAATGAAGTTAAGCCACTATTTAATATTGAAGAAGATAACTCCCTCCCTGCTTTGGTTGTGGTTTCACTTCCTGGTTAGGAATATTTCATTATCATAAAATTAGTTCTCAGGACATCAGAGATCTCAAATCTCAAAAAATTCAATATAACCGAAAATAAATACTAAAAAATACTATGTAGGATTAATATATGAAGTCTAATAGACCCACACTAGAATTAACATGATGCCTAATGAAATTACTGTGTGGAAAACTTGAAACCAACTAGTGATTTTCTTATATTATAAGCCACTGCCACAAACACTACTAATAAAGGGCTTAAAAAGTGATCAAATTCTTTCATCTACCATAAATATTCAGAATCATCAGTACCAATTACAAATTTAGAAGGGTCGCTAACCTTTGTGTATTCCAGATTAAGGACATCTCAGTATTAGAGAAGACCTATAGAAGACACACAAGTGTTTTACACAGGTATAGCAAAGTTCTCAGGCCTCACTACAAGAAACCAGTTTTGTGTCATTATCAATCTCAGCCAGTACAAAAATCCCTCTGCTCTCACAAGCGTGTATGCAAGATGACTATACTGACAAACCTGAAACATCAGGAAGAAGTATGTTCTACCACTACCACATACCCCTCTTATTGTCCCTGATTTTGTATGTCCTGAATTTTGACAGGGTTTTATTTCTCCTTCTTTTTACTCAGACACTTCATTAGTAAGAACTAGACTTCAAGAAAGTTAAAATATGCCCAAGGTTATCAGATTTTAGAACTGCGTAATTGTTCATAAAGTTTAACTAGATGAAAAGCTCATGTTTATATCTGAATGATAAAGTCTGCTGGTGAACAACCAATATCAAATTGGAGATGATGATTGGAGCACAAGAACAGCATTTTAGCAGAAAGGCAAATTCTCCTGAGAAACTGAAACTCTATTTAAGGTAGTAATGGGCCACTGCTATTATCAATAACAACCCTGAATGTCTGACAGGCCTGAATATCACACTCATCAACTGACAATTTATTGGTGATCCTACCACTTTTGATGACTTCACAAAGTAACAGAACAGTTAATTTATCAACTATAACCTGAAAAAACCCAAACAAATGAGTCTTTTAAATCAGAAGGAGAAATCCGAATTTGTAGTGCTCATATATTTGGTAGGTACTTAAGGTTCCTTATGGAGAAAAAGGAAACAGTTATTTTGTTTGAGCGTAATAGCACCAGCGGGGAACATGGAGAGAAAATGTTCTGTAGATTCACTACTAATCTGTTGAATAGACAGGAAACTAAATGTAGAAAAAGTCTGGGGAAAGAGGATAAAAAGGAACAGGAATGGACACAGAATGGACAGCAGCTTAGAAGAAAACCTATTCTCTGCATCTGCCAGTAAGTAACTGGTAGATGTTCCTGACGTTCTGAAAAACTCCCAGGAACATGCCATGAATTTACTATTTGTAGAATGATGATATCTGCATCTGCTTGGAATAAAAGCACCTGGACTTGGTTTGCACAGTTAAAACACAGAGCTCCTAGAATAGAAGTTCAATGTACCACATTCACTAAAACACAGTGTTACCTGTTTTGAAAGAATGCTACAATAGCCCATTTCTCATTTGAATTGTTAAGTCTATGGCACGCCACTACTAGCTGTTGGATTGTGGGGCTTTATTTACTTAAGGAACCCAGGGGGAATAACACACTAGCTCATGTTTTTCAGTAAACTCTTGCCACTGAAAGGTATGTCTAAACCAATAGCTTTTTCAAGCACATAATTTATTGTTCCATAGTTCTAGATTTTCACCAGCTAAGTGAAATCTCACAAAAATTAAGCTAGGTTTCTATTACAAATTAAATACCAAACACTTCCTTCAAATACCTGAAAATTCTCAAAATACTGACGCAGTCCAGGGAGATCCATATGAATTCACACTGATCATCTGACACAATTTAATACTTGTTACTTTACAGGAGACAATTCAATACAAGGCTTTCAGTTTGATTGCTAATATGGGGCGCCTTCATATTCATGTCTTCTTCACATTTATGGTTTCAAACACTAAAAAATAAAAATATCACAGCTCTTAATGAATGAAAATAAACTGCTAAAGGAAACAGCATAAAGCACGGGTGTTAGTATTTGAGCGCATCTTGCGTGTATAAATCAAAAATGATCCTGTTTGCCCTCCTTTTGGGGTGAGGTTTGCTTTGCCCCTAGACAGTCCCCCTCTCTGGAAATTGCAAAAGTCAATTGGCAAGCTTGTGGTTCTCAGTCTCGCCGCATCCAGTGCTGCCATCTCTGACAAAGTACAGGGAAATAAAAAGAAACAAAAGTAATTCTGTAAGTTGTAACAAGAGCCGTTAAGACTGGCTGAGGGAAATTCTATGCATTTCTAAGTATCTCCTCTAAAGCAGCACCAAAACAGAAACTGCCGCTAATTGTATTGGAGATGTCTTGGGCTTGATCAAAGACAAACATAAACATTCATTCTTAACAGTGAAATGCAAGGAGAGCCACTGCTTACAGAAGGCCTTTTGTTTCAAAGAAACATTTCAAACAAAACAAATTTACTAACTGCAACATAGACTCCCTCATTCACAAAAGCTCAGAGTTCTGTTCAACAGAGAGGCCACAGACTTGTTCAAGGCCTGATATCAAGGGAGCAAAGGTGATAGAACAGTAGAAACCAATGCCCATTATATAATCATGACTAAAACACAGGCAGGGAACTATCATCCACACAACCACTGCAATAAATAAAGTGTACATTCCACACATTATCTTCATGTGACAGTTCACTGTTTTGTCTCAAATCATTAAATGAATGCTACACTGTACATAACTAGCTCAATACTTCCAATTCTTAAATTACATCCTAGGCTAGCATGACGCTTTTACTCTGTCATTTTGGTCTCTTTACCTACGCAGCACTAACAGGAAAAACATTTTTGTATATGTTCATGCGCAATAGTTCTGTTTCCCACTACACTCCAGGAAAACACTGCACAGTACTTTCCATTACACAGTCTATAAAGCTTCCTGTTGGCTTCACAAGTATGACGGTAGCCTTGGGAGCTGCAAAAACTAACACGACTGTTAGCAGTTTAGCAACCCTCTGAGGGGAGGATGCCAGCACACAAGGAGAATTAAGTTCCTTAGATTTAGCTATCATCATCTGCAAACTGCATCTCCATAATGGAGACTAAGTAAGCACTGTAACCACACCATGGGTTGAGTCACACTAATCTGTCCTGTTCCCCCACCCCCAGCTTTCACCCTCAGGGATCAAAAATATGGATCTCTGGATTTAAAACAAACATTGTCATACCTACTATTTCACGTTGTCATTGTACTTTGTTTCTTTTGAACTACACACAAGATGGCATCTCATTGCATCCACAAAACCGGTCCTGGGGCACACAGGATGTTACTACCCTGTCAAGCTAACCCTGAAGTCTTTCTAGTATTCTAATAAGATACACTAATAGTCTAAATATTCAACAGTATTAATATTTTTTGTTTCTTTAAAACAAATGAGGCACTAGCAGAGTAGAATAGGAACTCAAAGAGATTAAGAAAGACCTTCAGTAACTTGCGGTACTTCCCAGATCTGCCGTGTAACCCGAGTGCCCATGCTAGCACTCGTGCTCTGTGTACCAAAGGTCTTCTCTAAATTTGGAGGCAAGGACAGCTAACAGAATTTATCAGTGTTTCCAGCGCCTGACAGTGCTCAGGTATGACATTTATCAGAACACCTCAGAAATAGCATCAGGCCTTCAGGGTACTCAGAGCAATTTGGTGTGCACTGAACTTAAAACTGATGCTTGACAAGGCTGTGTTAAGGAAGTGGGGGGAGGGAGTTCAAAGTTACCTTCCCCAACACATCCATGCAGCTCAGTTATTCATTTCAGTTTTTTTTCTAAACTTCCTGTCAAGTGACATCAATGCACCCATTACAACAAGATGCACGTCTCACCTCTTAGGGCTCTGTGCGGGACAGAACGTGTTTCAGATAATGATTACTATAATGATACCTTATTTTTCCTAAACATATTTTAGTCTCCAATAATACTCCAAAAAGGATTCCAACAGATTCCTGTGATTCAGTTTGAAAGACTTGTTTTGGGAGAGGGGGAAGACTGAAATGATTTTTATTGAAGTCATCTCAGCCTGCAAACAACTTCTCAAGTACAGTAAATTAGCAATAATCTTCCTTGTAACCAAACTTCCCTGGTTATTAACCTCTGGAAGGACATGATGTCACAACCTGTGTTGGAATCACATAGCACTGAAAAACTGAATTAAAAGTTACCTTGGACTGGAAAGGCCCTCAGGAGATCTGTAATCCAGCCTCTTGCTCAAAAGAGGCTCCAAATTCAGACTGGTTTGCTTGGGAGGTAGCCCTGTTGTTTATCAAAATCCTTCAAAGATCTAAAGCCCACAAAAGCTCTGCAAGCAACCTGTGCCAATGGTTAACCAGCCTCAGAATGTATTCATTTCAATGCAGAAAGCTGATTATCAGCCTGCACATATGCTTTTAATTGCTCACATGGAATAATCACCACATCATCTCTCATGAAATGGCACTGAAAAGCTCTGAGGTACTCCTGAGGACTGTCCAGCCAGTAAGTGGTTTTTTTGGAGTCATAATCTTATGCCAAAATACTGGTTATAGTTGAATATAGTGGGGTTGGGTGAAAGCACCAAGTAATGACTTACTGAAAAAAACACTGCATGTATCTTATAGAAACTTTTTAGCAGTCTGACACTTGTAATTATATCCTTTCCCATCATAACATCGGATAATGAAGCTCTGACAACTCTATTGTTCTGATTAATGTAAATAAGAGGAAACAATGCTGCTCTATCTCAAAATCTTTCTGCTTTAATAATTCACAGTCTGAAAAATTTCAATTTCATTTCCACAGACAAAAACTATTTCATAGAGCCTGGACTGAATTAATTTTATACTTGGGGGAAAAAACAGCAAACAATCTTTTATGTAACAGACTGAAATAGGAACAACATTGTGCAGACATTGCAACCACATGCCAATTACCATGGTGTAAGTCTCTGGTGAAATATATTTCCAATTTTGTGAGTTGAAAGCCCTTCAATTATGGTAATTAAAGATGCTCTAATGCTTAAAATCCTAAATACACCAGGGATGGAGAAAGAGATTAAACCATTTCCAGTGGTTTAGCATACAGCTGATGTTGCAAAAGCGTACTGGGACACTAGCAGAGAATACCACATAGCCTCATTTAAAGGCACTCTCTGGAACATCTGACTGCCAAACCACGGCTGGGACTTGCTTTCATAGTTCAATGGCCAGAACATGCCAAAATCCTACCAGGGACCCTCCTAACAGTCTGCTAGCACAGAGCTGGGTCCCAGCACCCAGGATATCTCCTAGGCATATCTGAATTGAGTCTATGCTCAGCACTTCTCTGCAATTTTTTCCCATTTTGTCCTCACTTGTCTCTGTGTTATTGAAAATGTGCATTCTACATCCCTTTCTATGTCTAAATTGGATAAATGAAGTGATAGATATTAAATAATATCCTCAATGGCACAACTAAATTTGATTTAAATTAGTAAAAAAAAAAGTCAGTAGGGTAGAACACCAATCACCATTAGTTCAAGTCTTCCCTTTTAATAGAATAAGTAGCCTCCAAATTGAGAAAAATTACAGCGGAAGTCAAATGTGGTAACTGAATTCATGTTGTATTCTTCTTCAGTGCGCTAATATTTCAACAGATTCTAAGGCAGAACACACTAAGGCATGTTTAACTTCTCATCTACATTAATTCTTTTTCACAACATTCAATTGAAAAGCCACGCCAAGCAAACTACCCACATTGTAGCTGCTGAGCCCTCACTTAGAACAGTGAAGTAGGAAAAAGAAAATTAAATCTATACACTTGCAATTTGTATTGCTACTGTATTAATGTTCAAAGCTTGGCCCTAGCTTAGTACTGCTCTTTACAAAGCAGATTACAACCTGATTTTACCCCATCTTGATTTTTATCAAGACTTCCTACATAGAGTTACAACAGCATCTACTACTCAAAGCTGACATCCAGTGCTACACAGACCAAATACATTCCAATTAAGTTGTATGAGACAAAGCTGGAGTTCTATTAGTAGTTTTGCTTATGCTTAGCTGTAAACTTATCTCTGCCTCCTTCCTCTTCATCAATCTCACAATCTCAACCACGAAAACCATTTTTTTCCACTTATTCCTCATTATTACCAATTACCCCCACCTCTCTAAAGCAGAACTTAGTATTGCCTTTCCCATCTTACCAACCCATGCTTTCCCTCTCTGTACACCCAGAGCTCCTAATCTGTAAATGCAAATCTTTGTAAACACTGTTGAGCACACCAGAAAGCAAGGGACTGCTACTACGCTCAACATGAAGGAAGTTTTTAATTGGCATAGCCACTGATGTACAGCAATTATGTTTCATCTTAGATATTTATGGATAGGCAGAGTCATCACTTGCCACTGCTGCCAAAAACCATAAGGAGCTTTAAATACAGTAATGCTCTAATGTAATTCTTCATATGCAATCCACTGGGTTGTCACTTCTATGGTCTATATTATGAGCAACCCAATCATGTTTTCTTTCAACCTTCTATGCACATCATGTGGTTACATAAATGGAAGGAAAAGAATTACTGTATCTTAGCTCAGATAATTGTAAAAGTTTAGTGATACTAGCAGGCTGTGCAGCACATGCTGTGAAATCCTCGCTGCACTGCCAAAGGTATCCAGTGGTAAGCTAAACTTCACAATTTCAATCAGAAATGGTAAAAAAGCTTAAGAGCTAGACAACTTCTCTTTATAGAAAAGTTAATTTTAAAACATACAGGAGGAGAAAATTCAGAGGAAACAAAACTAAAAATTAACAGAAGAAAATTGTTATAAACCTTAACAACATAACAATCATAACCAATCATCCAAGACGCACAGGAGCACCATTTCCACGTGCACAACAAGGACCGAAAAAGGCTACGAAGGCAAACTCACTACGCTGAGGAAGAATAAAAGCCAAAGAAAGTGAGCTTCTTGAGGGTGCTGAATTCCTTGAGTTGAATGTTTTCATGCTGTCCCCAAATCTGCCATTACGGCAACTAACATGATTTAGGTCTAGCTAGCACAGTTGCTACCTTAAGACTGTTCAAGTTAACAAACTTGTTTTAGAAGATTAAACATAACCAAATTCCTGTTCCAAACAACAGAATGAACTTGGAATGTTTTTTTCTGTGCTCAAAGAAATAAAGCCAAACAACACAAACAACTTATTGATCATAAAGAAATGCAAGCGCATCCAGAAGTGTCCTGAGAGAGCAGACAGGACTCCATCATGTCTCCTATAGAACAGAGAAGTCACTGAATTTATAAAGTTACATTTATCTATTACATAAACTTTTCTGGTATCTGAATGCCTTCCAGTTGCCATATTGTCATTTGGTTTTACAGGAGGTATTACATTTCATGAAATTACATGTAACATGTGATACAGGAAATTTAAAACCATGGGAGAAGGTTTACTTCCAGAAGCCCTACTTAAAGGTGCCTCAGAATTATAACAATCCTGTAATAGGTAAAGCCCATGGATTTACAAAGACGATTCACATCTGCCTAAATATAGAAATTTATACCCTGCATTTTTAATGCTAAATCTAAAATATTACAGTAATTACTTCAAATATGAAGTATTTTCTAGCAGTAACTCACAACGATTTCTAATCTGATCTTTAAGTAACTAAATCCATTTATTTTTGTTTTGCTTTTTATGAATGTCTTATTTATTTCTACAGCAGTACCCACATTTTATGCTTACCAGCCTTTCTTGAGAGCTCTGCAGCATTTTGTTATTGACTGCTCTCTGTGAGGTTTTATTGTTCCATCTGGCATTTTAATTACAGACCCAGTATCAATTTTACATATTTGCTGAAAAAGGAAAAAAAGCCAATCTTAATACTGACTTCACTGTAAATTTACATCATGGCTCCATTAAAAGAATTAATTTTTAAGAGTAGTCCAGCATTAAATATTTTTCCTTTGTAATACAGAAGTATAGCTTACATATTTTTGGATAGGCAGTCATAACTTGCTACTGCTGCCAAAACCCATGAGGAACTTTAAATACAGTAATGCTGTAACATAATTCTTTGTATGTTGTTGTCTTGGAGAGCTTTAGAACAAGTATATTAAATGAAGGATAACATTTGAAAACTCACCACTGTCAGTTTTACAGGAACCTAAGGTTGAGTTTCAATGAATAGGTAAGAAACTTGATCAGATTAACAAGGTGACCTATTACACAGAGGTGGGTGTTTCTGAGACCAAACACAGTGCTATTTGCCTACCTTTCATCAATCCAGTACCAGGTACATACTGGACACAGTGACTGGATGCTGTATTCCGAACTGTATGCAGCAGAGACTAACAGAAATCAGCAAGAAACCATTCTACCTCCTCTTAGCATTTCACTCAAGATACAGAGCCTACTCATAGGTTTGCAGACTTGATACGATTAGTTTCGAATGTCCATAGCTGAAAACCTGCCATATAACATGTTACATAGAACGCCCTGTCACTGCAATTTAATCTGAACACATCATAACTCCAGAAGACAGAAGAAAACACAAGGAGGATATCAGCAGGTATATTTACTGTTAATGACCATAAAGCTTCTCAAAATCCTTGCAAAATTCATCAAATAATCATACAAGAGTTTTCCCACAGCATCAATATACACACACCCATATGCATAACTTCAAAACCAGTGCTATTCAACATGCCTCTCTCTGAAATATGTTAACATTCTTGGTAAAATCCAACCATTTGTTTATAACTTTTTACATGAAGCACTATATTTGCTGTATCATGTCATGTTACTTGAAGTTTCATGTACTGGCGCATTATCTAGTGTGATCTGACAGGTATAACTTGACAAAATGTAAGATGTAACATGCCATGCAGGACATCCTCTATTCCACTAATTTACTAGTTATGTGTTGTCTCCAGAAAAAGTGCACTGCCTTTTCAAAAGACAAGTGATTTTCTTAACTTTCAACTTTTATTCCTTCATAGGCAAGTCCAAATTCAGAGACTTGTATAATTAATTTCATGACTGCAGCTACTTAAAGATTTACACACAATATCTATGGCCATAAACTAAAGAATCCCCCCTCCCCACAGTAAAATATTAATACTGCTGCTATAAATCAAGTGGTTTATGACTGAGACTGCTGATTTCATCTGATCAGCAGGGAAAAGCAAACGATGACATGAAATCAAAAAGCACTGGCTTTGCTGAATTTTTCTTCACTGACTCAGCAGATTTATCTATTCAAGGACAGAAGACAAAAAGGAGGCAAGGACTTCAACTCTCCTTTAAATATAAATTACTGACACAATTGAGACACTTATGCCAACATAAAGTTGAATTCAACAGGACCCTCTGGAGTTCTAAATCCTCTGTACAGTGATTCTAATGGGCAGTATATGGTTTCTTTCAGTCAAACTGACAATGTGAAATTGAAAAATATGCAGGTGGGGATACATTCACCCCTCTGAACTATTCAGAAAATAAAAATTAGCTATCATTTCCTTGTTCGTCCTATCTATATATTACCAATTTTTAAAACTGGAGCAAATGCATGCTATAGATTTCTTTCCATTACTACAAATTCTACTGAGAATTACATGGAATTGGACTACCACTGAAAAGTAATTTTTATTCTCTACCAGTAATTATTTTCAAATATAAGTAAACTGCAGAAAGTGTTTGCTCTTTTGTTTTAGGGCAATCATTTAATGATGTATTTTACTATTGAAATACATGATGTAATATGAAAAGGCTTCCCAATTAGTGTCTTTGCTCCTACCAGTCCTTCTATTGTATATTACATTTACAGAAAGCTTAATCTGTCATTAACTCACTCCTGTGAAAATCCCAAGTCATACACCAGGCAGAGACTGGGAATACTAAAGCAAGTCACCCTGGTGATCGGTAGAGGAACACAGATCAGAGCAGAATCCACCTTCATTTAATGCAATAAGAATTTCTACCTGCACACAGACTGCATCTGCATCAGCACTGCCTCAGTGCAGCTTCATCACAGCATCCTGATGGAGGGGCTGCATGCACATAAAAAGAGGGCTGCAATGTTTAAGAAAACAAAGTCATGTTTGATCCAGGCAGATAGCTGGGGTGCCTCACTAGAGCCCTCATTCCTTTGTGGTTAGTAGTGTGGGCTTTTAACACAGAATCTTGACTCAGACTTCACCTCTTACGATGCTTTGTTCCGAGAATCCCTACATAAACTCTCTTCTCTGAAACAACAGTGATAGTCTGATGCAAGGAAAACAGCTTAAAGAACAGCAGCAGGGGGAGGGTTTGAGACTCTGTGCAGCAGTATTTCTGAATCAAATTATCCTACTCCTAAATAAATCATCTAAAGTTTAAGGGTTTCTTAGTCAGAACCTAAGCTATCACTCCCAGTAGAAAATTCTGTATTATTTTCTTTCATAAATAGGTTATTCCACATAGAATAAGGTTTTCTTTTCCAGATATAAATAATGATGCTTTGTTCTCATTTTTGGAAAGAAAGGAAGTAAAATAATTCAATACTGCTCCCTTTAAAATGCATTGCAAGTTCTCTTAGTCATAAATAGTACAAAGAATATGACAGTGTCCTAATGAAAACGACTTCCATGCATCTATGATCTTCTACTCACCAAGAGCTATAAGCACAGATGCTCTAACAGCTCTTTGGTGGCACCAGTGTACAACCACCACCGCGCTTCTTGAATTTAGAGAGTACATAAAGTTCAAAATTAAAGATACCTGAACATCACAGACCAAGCGACAGGAGGATTTTCTGATTTTTGCTTAGGAGCGATCCTGGGAGACACGTGCATGAACACTGACTCAACAGCTTAACTTCAGCCACACTTTTCCTGCTCCCTTAAGTATAACATACAGCCATTGTAAAGAATTTTTCTAAGAATTTCTGTGCATAGACAGGTTAAAAAAAAAACCCAAACATATTTTATGCTCCTGGCAACATAACCCTGCATGAAACTAATAGCTAATCTTAGGCATTGAAGATAACAAAAATGAATACTTCTCTCTTCAATATCACCCTGTTGATTCTTATACTTATCTCTTTGAATGCAGGCGACTACCTAAAATCATTACCTGAGCTTCTAGTAACGGGCGGGGGGGGGGAGGGGAACGGGACGAGGCAGGCAGTGGTGAACAGAAGTCATAAACATTTGACATCTTAGTCCTTCAATCTGCAATCTTTTAATGGTGGAAAAGCATTTTTAGTTATACATAACATTAGTAAATAAAGCCAAACTGTAAAGTAGTTACAATCACAACCTTGAAACAGAGACAGGAACACTAAACCATCTGGGGAGTACCACCTTCTTTAAAAGCAATTCTGCCAGAACACTTGCATGCCCTAGTAGCATATACTATGAGGGCACGTAAGTCAGAACCTTCATTTCACCTAAGAACATTAACTGCCAGCCTCTTTTTTAATCATCTTCCTTCTACAGTGGACTGCTTCCTTTTCTCCAGCTTCTTGATAGAATTGAAAAAGCATCCCATTTTTGGAGTGCAATGCTACATTATGGGCTTCTATGGTGATACCAAGGAAAATTGTTAGCTATTTACTAGCAAAGACACTGTCCCACCCTTCTCGCTTCTTGCAAACATTACAGCCCAAAAAGCCATTTACAGTGACAAGTTCTGTCCTGAAATTGGTTTATGGATAAAACTTCAGACACATAAGCACAAACACCACTGATTTAGCAAATGCAAATGTGGTAAAAGCACAGAAAAGTTTAGTGTAATAATGAATACAAAAGTTCTCTTAAGTGCATCATGTATTTCCACAAATACTTCATTAAACCTATTTCATTTTTTAAGTCAAGCTATCACATAACTTATAGCTCACAATGCCTCTCACATTATGCTGAATTGCTCCATATAGACATTCTCAGAACTACCTTCTGAATACAAAAGGGGCACTTGCAGCAGTAAGAACTCTGCATTTCTGAGCTTCAGACAGACTAGAAAGGTATTATCACCTGCTTTAAATTACAGGATCTTTAGTTTCTACAACTTATCACACTTCTCCAGTCATCATCAACTAAAACCAAATAAAAAGCACATACAAAAGATCCATCTGGATCTGTCTCTAGACCCCTCTGAACCCAGAAACCTGTTTCATGGTCACCAGGGAAGTTTTCCAAGTCATCTGGGCACATGATGAGAGTCACGACTAATTCTGAATTCTGCTCTCAGTGCTTTGTACCAATTCTCAGTGATTGTCCGGAATCACCTCCCTTCCCTTCTGTCCAGTCTAGAAAAATCCCCCTGTAAATAAAACAAACTATTTATGTAGAAAATGTCCTGAGAATTACACCACCACACAGTAATCTAAACGCTGTCTCTTAGTAAGACACCCCTCAGAGAACACAGCAGAATAAAGAAAAAAGACAACAAAGACAGTGAGACTTGTAGCAGTTTCTAGTAGCTTATAGGGTGGGAGGAAGAATAATTCATCCAGATCTTCTGATCCTGCTCTGTAGCTTCTATAGAGCTCTACCACAGCACAGCAGTCTTTGCTCACATTTTAATCCTTCACAGGTTTCTTAAGTTTATTTAGGAAACCATCCTGCTATCCAAACTACTGTCTTTTCAGCTTTGGTTTGTTAGGGGCTTTTTTGGCACAGATATAGGGTCTCATTTTGAAGATTGTGCATTAGAAGTTTGGGAATACAAAATGGCTGATGTTATTTCTGTGAAGATGGGGCAACACATATAAGTAAGAAGTCAGATAACATCGGTGCATGTTATCAACACGAAAAACCCCAGGTCTGTAGGAAACAGCATAAATCAATTTCTAAGCAGTTAACAGCAAATTTGAGAAGGATATTAAAATGCAAAAGGGGCTCATTGTGGACTGCTCCCACATTGAAACCATTCAGTAATATTGCACACATACATCTACTAAAATTCATGATCTCCTTTTCTTCCTTGAATACTCTTAGAAGTTGCGCCGTTGCTGCTTGTTTTCTGATCGGGTTTCATAAGCCTTATCACAAACAGAGCAGTATCTGCACTTACCGTTTAAACACGAGAGGGCACCCCAGGCTTTCACAACTCGCCGGACTCACGGGAGGTGGGAGAGCTGAGCACGACTGAAAAGAAAGAACAGAAACCACCCAAGGTTTTAGCCGGTGCTTGTGATTTATTTAAGCATTTGTCTTGGCACCCACACCCACCCGCTGAGCACCTTTTTGTAGTATAATTAACTTCGGAGACACAGCAGAATGCTTTCAAAGTTAAATTGATCCAGTAAAATAGAAGCATCAACAACACATCAGGACCATAGGGAAGATTTCACCTGTGCCCTCTCACAAGTACTCCTCATCATTTCAGAGTTTAAACTCAGGCTGGAATCAAGAAACAGTCACCAATTTATAACAGCTCATTACCAGCAGTTAGTACTCCTGCCTTCTAGCAGTATTAAAAATCAAACAGTCCCCATTTTTCAAGAGAAGTAAGGTGCAATGTAACGTGTTACATTTCTATGTTCATGTATGGTCGGGCTGCTTTCAGTTTATTTTCTCTTACACAGCAAGCAAATCAGATGAACTGTCAGGAACCACTGGGTTTGCATCACCTCCCAAGTTCCAGAGCTGCAAAGACCCAGCTGGGCTTCTCCTGCCCGTTCCTTTGTTTATCTGCATTTTTCCCCAAACAAGCGGAGGGAGGGGTGGCCTCAGCAAACCTGCACCTAATGCCATGTTGTTCAGTGACAGTGCTCTCTGGACAGCTGCTCTTGCAAGCCTTCATATATCTTTTCCAGGTAGACACCTCTATTCAGAAATGTGAAAAGTGGGGCTTTTTTACTAATGTCCTAATGCAGATCTGCTACTGCCACTCCAACATTACCAAAAGCAGATGCTTGAAAGGGTTCATTTCCAGGGTTTGCTAAAGAGAGAAAGATCTTTCAGAAGTGATACATACCGTTCACTTCTCTTGACTAGCAGCAATAGCTGCTAGCCCTCAAAATACAAATACAAGCTTTGGGTTTTGATAAAAACTCTTGTTGCAGTTTCTCTCAAATTTAAAGAGAAATTATGCGGGTTTGTATTGTGCTGCAGTCACTTACTCCTAAACTGACCCTCTCTATCATCTGCCATTTTAAGTCAACTCTCTCACATAGGTCAATACATCTGGAGCACAGCTGGTTTATTCAATATTTGTAAGCTCTCTTGCAAAGGATGGTATCTCTAAGATTACCTGTAACAGCTGTGTCAGCAGATAGTGACACATTATCTTTCATCATCTTTCCCTATGAGTTTTGAGGTTGATATTTTCAGAACTCCAAAGGTAACTAAAACATTCTCATCAGCTCTTGTCCAATTTTCTGGCAGTAGGTGATTGGTTCTGGCTGCTCCCAAACTGTCACAAGTGGTATAATAAACGCTGGGAGGCAATACTCATTTAACACCTGCAAGTTCTCTTTGCTGCCTTTACCACACTTCCCCAGCCTGTGTACACCTCCTCCAAACACCTGAAATTCAGTGCTACAATTACTCCTCTTTAACAACCGGCAGTCTTTCAACTGATGACCCCAGTGAAATAGGACACAAGTGGTGCTCCTCCAGCTTCAGTCTGGTTCATGAACTGCAACAACCTGGTACTGCAGGAGCACAAACCGCAGTGCTGAGTTTTGTCACTTCTCTTCCCCATCCCAGGGCTGGTGATAGGCCTGCTTCATTTTTACTTTGCCTTTTAATAAACCAGTATGTTCTTACAAATGAGTGGCCCATGGCAGGTACCTGCCAGCATGAATCTTTAGTGAGTTACAGCACATGGGCTGTATGAAGACAAGTGCACAAAGGGATTTGTGAAAGACTGAAATAGCAAAGACTGTTACAGAGAAAAAAAGTGTGAAAACCTGAAATGACAAAGGCTGTGTTAACAGCTTGTCTCACAGTCACAAACCGCAATAGCTGCTAGCACTTGTGGAGTTACAGAGAGGTAATATGATGAAAGGACTGACATCAGATAGCCTCATTTTCTTCTTTGTTCACAGACATTTTATCAGCAGTTGCAGGTTGTTGACACAGTAAGATGTTTACAGATAGCCAGATGTAAAGTTTGGATAGATTCAGCACATCATCAGGAGACGATTCTCAAAAAAACAATCAGAATGCTAAAAACCAAAACCCCACACTAAAGCAAAACACCTGGGCACTAAGAAGTATCAACATTCAACTTCAGCTTTCCAAAAAGAAAAAACAGAAATAAAAGCCTAAAAATAAATCAAGGACTATAAAGCTGCCTGAAAGACAATGAAAAACAGTGAATGGAGTGTGAGAAGCACTTTTTGTTGTTGTTTTTACATGAAAAGATGCAACAAGATGACTGCATATCAGCTCTTCCCAACTCTTGGTCAAGATATTCTTAGAAAACATCCCTGTGTCACTTGTGTTCACCAGTGACATTTCTCACTGAAGTACAGAACTGACAACAGAACCGCCTACAAAGAAGGATTTGCTCTGCAGATTTCTCTTGGTGTTGTCCCAAACCCTGGCTCTGCTGCCTGGTGTGCAACAGCCAGTTCCTACACAGAGCCAAGGTATTTGTTTATTCCAAGTCTGTGCAAAAAGGGGTGCTAGGTGGTGTCCCACCAAGCTACTGAACCATCCCATACCAAACACACATATTTATACAATTCAGGTTAGCTACTCCCCGTAACTTTCTCACCACTCACTGATTAGTCTATTAATTCATGTAAGTATATCATTGATGTCTTTCATGTTTAGGGAAGGATTTGGTTAAGGGGTTTTTTGACATGCAGGTGTGGATTTTTATCATTATAATGAGGGTAGTTCATCTAAAGGACACCCTGATCATGTCTTGCTGACACATCCAAGCCATAAGTTGACAATATCAATGGGTCTTCAGGATGGGCTGTCTTCAAGGCCAGCCTTTTCTGATAAGAGATTCCTTAGCCCTGTTCCTTAATCTGCCTACACAAAGCCTCCTCGAAGATAGAAAGTGCATAAAGGGAAGAGGATTCCATGAGTTTTCCACTAAGGGACCATTGCTCTATTCATTGCATGAATTTTCAACATAGCCTATTTCTATTAATAGCTGCAGAGCTCAGGATTTTAAAAACCAGGTAATTTAAAAGTTAAGGTTTCCAGCCATTTCTCAGAACTGGAAGTCATCTGCAAAGCACAGATTTGTAGTAGCTTATTGCAAAGTAAATCGAATAATACAGAGCATGGCAGAAAATCTGTGATCAGCTCAAGATAAATACTTACCTTGCCACCAGCACAGAAGGAAAAGGATGACCTCTAGGATAGAAAAAGACCAGGAGCAGCAGCTAGCTTAACTCTTATAGGAAAGGAAAGGGGAAAAAAGCATAGATCTTTGGCACAAATAAAAGTTTTGCAGCAAATTCTCATATTGATAGCCCTTTAGTTCTTTGTTTAGGAATCCATTCAACTCCAAATATCATTATGCCAATACTGGGTTTGCTATTACTCTACAGTGTAACTTCAGTGATATGTTTTAGCTTGGTAATTGAAATTCCTCCTGGGCTAAAAATAGCCTATGGTAACAAACCATAACACCAGTGGCAAGGTAAGAATACAGACTGTTCACTTAGAGTACGTCAAACAGCAGAAAAGAAATGGAGAAAAGGAAAGATAATAGTTTCTTAAGTCAAGGCCAGATGTACATCTACAATACACATATACAAACAGTGTAACATAGAAATAGACTCCAGCCCATCAACTCTTATCCCAACACAGAAACTGCACAAAGGTCTGTAGGTTTGAAATCCTCTCATTAGTTAAACAGTTACTAAAAAACATTAAGTAGCATCACCATATTTGTTGGTCTCTCCGGTATCTTACGTGTATGGTTTTGCCCTTAAAATATTACCAGCAGACCATGGTCAAGTGTTATTAAAAAGAAAACTAAACATGCCAAAAGTAAACTTTTGAACAGGGGATATGTTGTTGCAAACATTCTATCACCTAAACATAAACATGAAAACAGTTACTGGATAAATATAGCTATGTTTGCCACTTACAGATGAAGCAGCACCGGACAACAGTTACAGAAAGAGATGGTGATGCTACTTCTGTTTCCTGTAAAATTCAGCTACAAAAACCAGCCTGAAAAAGATTCCTGGAATAACAGCTAAGGGTCTGAAGCATGCCAGATTCAGCTCTGCAGTTCTTACACATGAGAAGATATGAAGTTCAAATGAAAGGCATCATTCTCATGGATTCTGCATATGGAATATAGCCATCAAAATGGCACCTTCTAGGAATACTAGATAAGCTTTAATAACTGTTGGCATAAAGTCAGGAATATGCCTTTTTGACAAATAATTATGAAGGACTAATTCACCTGCCTTGCAGTAGTTCATGGCAAGAGGATGGGAGGGAATTACAATTTTTGTCTTTTCTATGCTTCTAATAGACCTTTCAATCTTTAAAACAGCATGACGAGATCACAGTTTAAGATGGAAGACAGTTAAACTTTCCACACTATTTTACATATAAGGTGCTCCTATTTATTACCCCTCTCAAACAATGTGCACATCTTGGAGCCAAAGACAGACTGATCCAAGTCTCACAGAAACCAAACTGCATCTGTTACCTGTTAGGCCACTCTCAGAGGCTGACCACCACCTTTCAGCTTTTTCACAGGAACCTGAAGAAGATGAGCTATGAACAAGAGTGAGGACACTTCCTTTGCATATTTTGTATATGCGTCAATGTGTCAACCACCTCTGGTTTCTTTATCCAACTTTCCTGAGTTAACTCAGGCATTTAGCCTGCTCATGTAACATAATAAGCTCAGAAGTCACTACACAGTCCAAAACAGTATGCACTGTAAGCAAAGAGATGAAAAAATGTGAGTTAGCTGCTGGTAATTACTGCCCATAAGTCAGTAAAACCTTACGATTTCACATGTCATTGTTTTACCCTCCCACTAATTCATCAGGAGTACCAAACCAATACACTTGAAAAGCTTTCTATTATATTTGGGTTTTTCCCTGGCGGTGCTCAAGTCCAGGTTGGACAGAGCTTTTGGTGACATGGTTTAGTGCGAGGTGTCCCTGCCCATGGCAGGGGGATTGGAACTGGATGATCTTAAGGTCCTTTCCAACCCTAACTATTATATGATTCTATGATTCTAAAATAATACTGTTAAAGTTGCAGCTTCATGGGCTTTTTAAGAACTACCTTTAGAAAATTTCTGAAACTTAGCTCAAGAAATTCACTGAAAATGTCAACCACAGCCACTAAATAAGTCACCCATCTATTGAAAAATGAAACAATTACATGTTAACCACTAGATTCATGAACACACAGTGACTTGACAAAACACTAGGCTATTAAGCACAGTAAGCTGCAATAAGGAGTCCTCCCAAATATACATATCCCATATAGGCATAGCTACATATAATACAGCATTATTTCAAAAGTGGACACAGGAATTGTATAGCATCTCACAATAACGAACAATGACACCTTATTCTGAAGTGATTCAGTATTTAGAGACTAGAAACTGTCAACAAAGTTTTGCTGTTGAAGACCAACTGATTCACTTTTATGGCAGAGGAGCTGCTGAAAGTTAAGAGTTAAAGGTTAATAAAATGGTTATGCTCTGCCTACCTCAGTTTGCATTTATTCTTCCCATGCATTATTTCGAAAGTTTTAACAGAACTAGTTTAAAAGCACTAAAACCTGAACAAAGCTTCCTGTGGAGCTAATGGAAAATCTCTTGTAGAGCACCCATTCTCTGCTCCACTGAACATCCCACTGTTCTCAACTCCTTGGAGTTGTTGTTGAATTTAAACAGTAGCTGTACTGATTTCCTTCCCAAAGAGGAAAGGGCAAATGTGGCAGAGTGCACACAAGATATATGGAATTACATCTGTTTCATTACTGAAGCAGTCTGTACTCCAGCCATCCTGCCACCCTCACAGAAAAGCAACAGTTTTTTCTCGTAGTATTTCCTTACACAGAACTGAATTCATTAAATAGCTGCTGCAGATGGTCACCAAGGGAAGGAATGAGCACCAAAGATTTGTGTAGTTGGCTGCACCTTCACCTTTCCTACACAGCAGATGAAAGAATTGTAAGACCGTCCCAGTAAAACTCTGCAGAACTAATTTACTTTTCCTAGCAGGCTGGCACCTTCAAGGAAGAAAACAAACCAAAGAACAACCCACACTAAACATTGCAGACTTCATTTACAAGAGCTGCATTTCTATCCAGAATTCACGGTATGCTGCAGAACAGGTTTGCTTTCTTTAAATGAATTTAGAAACAAAAACTTGATTTTTTTTTATTTGTACTGAATAGTTACAACTCACTTCAAAATGGTAATACACACCTCTGGTGTCCAAAAAGTTATCTCCTAGTACTACAAAGGTACTAATGTACCTTTCTACAATACCAACCTCTTAGGGCTTTTTAAAAACAAAGAGACAGACAGAAAAGCAGCTACAGAAAGCTTGTGAAGCACAGGTGTTATCTTCTATCAGCTGCATGAAACACCCTAAAGACCTAAGACAGATCCTTATGATTTCTCTGTTCTCTTAAAACCTGGTATCAAGATTTGATAGAAACACCCATGTACAACAGCAGCTTCAGCCGCTGTGTTAACAAAGTCTGGAAGCATCTTGTAGAGATAAACTAAGGAGGTCAAGAACCAGAGAGTGAGCCCAAAATGTAATATCCTTTACAATTTCCATCTTGTGACTTTCATTTTCAACATGATTTCGAAAGACTGCCTTTAAGATTAAATTAAGGCTACAGTGTTCACCCTGACTTTGGGAAAGAGACATGGATATTGTATAGGAGGTAGCTTTCTTGAGACACACATGTATACCCTCCAGTCCAAAGTCAGAATTGCATTTTGCTTTTGCGGAGCTCACAAGAAACATAAGCCTTAAGTCTAAACTTGACTTAGAGTAATTCTACTATCACTATGAAACGCTGTGCTTTTAAGCTGCAGACAGCAACATAATACACTGAAGTAACTGCACTGTATCAACATAATCTATTTTAACTGATAAACTCAGGTAAGTTTCTCTTAAAAATGCACTAGGAAAATGTCACTCCAGAAATCACAAGTAGATGTAATGAAAATGACCTATCTCATCTAGGCTTTCTTCACCAATGCTGCATTAAGCTATACAGCACAGACCTACAGGAATCATTTGTTCAAATATTCTCATCTTAGCAAAGAGGCCTCATAGTCACTCGTGAAAGACATGTTTGCTATTCAGTCTTATACAGTCTCTGCACATTTGAAAGACAAACTTCATCAACAGAAATTTTGCAAAGCAGTTAAAACTAAACATCCTTCATGTCAAAAGAAAAAATCACTTGTACATCTGAACAACAGAATCTGGAAACAAAGGTAAAGCAGACTGTAGGAGCAAGATGTTATCAACATTTTGAGGTTTGAAAATATGGCTAACAGGGCTAAAAATGCACAAAAATTGACAAGTATTAACAAAATAGATGTCCCTGCTGTTCTGAAATCACCTTATGCATGCAGTTTAATAAACAGATAGTAAAGCTACTCAATTTCACCTTACTGGTCAACCCTTCTTATCACCATAGCAGCCAAGAGTCAGAACAGAAATATCATTTAACTTCTGCATATGTAAAGACTGTATTATCTTTTCAAATTTAACTCATTTTCAAGATGTCTTCCATCTTCATCAGCCTTTTCCACACTACAAACACAACTACACAGCGCTTTTCCCTTATTCTCATCCCTCATTCTCCACTAGTTGACCCAGTTCTCTCTTCTCACAATGCATTTTCTTTCCAGTCTCTCTAATGAAATATGAAATTGTACAGCACTAATTCTGTAGATTTAAATGATTTCTCTATAAATCAAATAGAATACTTCTTCAATATTATCAATGAAGATGGTTTCTTAAGTGGTATTTTAGAAGCCTATTAGAAATTCCTTTAGAAAGGACTACAACAGTTAATCTCTGCTGGTTGGGTTTGCCCATCTTACTTCTACATGGCTTTCAGAATTCAAATTACCATCAAGATACAGCAATAACTACTGACATACCTTCATATGGGCAAATTTACCTTGTTTTCTAACACAGCTCTTAGTTTTGCTTTATCTTAGCTGTTTGTCTGAGAGATAGATAGGAAAGCTATTGCAGTATCGTATCAGGCTTTCAGATCCCAGACAGCAAATGCACATCATGTTCATGGTATTTTTATGGCACTCACTCTAGACTATTTATTGGTCAAAAGTTTTAATCATTTCTAATATTCACATACCAAAAAAGAAAAAGTCAGTCCAAAATAATAAAACAAAAAATGTCTTTTGAATGATTTTTAGAACCTTTCCACAGTTCGCCATGTCTTAAAGTCCCGTGTGTGAGATGTGAAGACAACAAATTCATCTTTGGAATCTTAGAGAGTAAATTTATCTACATCTAAGCCATACAGGTGTCAAAATGCATTAGTCAGTGCTTAGTACACTCAAGTGTATGTGTGCATCACAAAGGAGTACCCATTTATCATTCCAAGACTTCTCACTGCAAATCATGGATTCAAAACCACTTTGCATGTAATAAAGCATGACATGCACATCCTCCTAATTGTCCTGGGTTCAGCTGTGACACTTACATTTCTTCCTAGTATGTGGTATAGTGCTCTGTTATGGGTTCATTCTGAGAACAATGCTGATAACACACCAATGGTTTAGTTGTCGCTCATTAGCACTTACCCTGATTAAGGACTTTTCAGTCTCTCATGCCCTGCCAGCAAGGAAGAGCACAAGAAGCTCTTGTGCAGAGGAAGCAGAGACACAACACCTGACCCAAACCGGCCAAAGGGGTATTCCATACCACAGAATATCATGCCCAGTATATAAACTGGGGCAGTCACCCAGAACAACAAATTGCTGCTGCTCAGGTTGGGCTGGGTATCAGTCGGTGGGTGGTGAGCAACTGTATTGTACATCACTTGTGTTTTCTAAGCTTATATTTCTTCTCTTGTTGTTTCCTATTACTGTTAGGTTACTGCCCTATTATTAGGGTTGCTGTTATAATTGGTATTCTGTTATCACTATATTTTGCATTATTTTAGTTATTAAACTGTCCTTATCTCAACCCATGGCATTTACATTCTTTTGATTCTCCTCCCCAACCTGCCTGGAGCAGGGTAAGGAAGAGGTAAGTGAATGGCTGCTAGTGCAGAGTTACCAGCTGAGTCTATGACACGAATTTTATCTGGTTCCTCTCAATGAGCTTGTAAGAAATTGGAGCAATATGTGTAATCTTTCTTTTCTTGGACTTTCAGCTTGTGGTGTATTTTAGATACTTTAGTTCAATATTTCTAAAAGCTGGAAGATGAAGGAGGTAACAGATTCATAGAATCATAGAATGGTTTGGTTTGGAAAGGACATTAAGATCATTCAGTTCCAACCACCTGCCATGACAGGGGCGCCTCACACTTGACCATGTCACCCAAGGCTCTGTCCAACCTGGCCTTGAACACTGCCACAGATGAAGTATCTACCACTTCTTTGGGCAGCCTGTTCCAGTGTCTCACCACCCTCACAGTGAAGAGCTTCTTCCTTATAGCTAACCTGAACTTCCCCTGTTTAAGTTTAAACTCACTGAAAGGTATGCAGCTGCCTACCTGAGATGCTGGCATGTATTTTATGAAAAGTCTTTTTTGTCTATGTTACATATCAAAACAGAAAAATTAAATCCCTTCTCCCAGATCAAGCCAGTGTATAGCAACAGCTTAAAGGACACCCACAGGACATACCTTTGATCCAGATGATCAGAGATATCTGAACACTGGGATGTAGATTACCCGTACCTTCAACTTCTCTAAACAAAGGTTTCTAAACTTTTCCAAACAACCATAAACAACTAGAAGGGAGAAAATGCCAGATGATGATTAAATCTGTTGACAGCAATAACCAAAAAGAAAGCAAGAGACACTGTAAGTAATGCAGCAACAAATGAGAAATATTATGAGCTATTCTATTGCTATTACCTGGCACTTGATGGATAAAGCCTTATCACAAGAAGCAATGAAAGAACTAGTCTTTTTTTCCACTCACCTGAAGATTGTACATGGGATTTCACAGTTTCAGCTTCAATTAATCTCTGCAATCTAAGAAACACACTGGGTATTCATTGAGGTTTTTTTGCTACTCCTGGCTAGTAGTTTAAAGTTTAATTAAGTAAAAAAAGCCAGCAGAAACTGTTCACATACCCATTCTGAAAGGCAGAAAATGAATCTCAAGTACCTTTGGATAATCCCTCTAAAAGCAGGTTTTCTTTACTGCTTTTAGGAGTTTCAAATTGTGTCATCGTACCCAAAATACAGTTTGTGTATAACTGAGATTTATGATTATGATTTTATTTTTTATTTCATGATTTGAACACACCAAAAAGTTTCTAGAAAGTTTCCTCAGGTACCACAAATGAAAAAGCAGTTCTTGGGTTAATCGCCAGATCAGAGCAAGGGCTGCTTCCATTTACCATCAGGCAGAAGACTTAGCGCGATCTGCACAATAATTCTGCAGAACATCAAAAAGGTCAAAATACATTTTATGTTCCTGAACTCTCTAAAAGCTGCATAACTTCCTGCTGAAATCTTTCTTAAAAGCACCTGAAGTAAAATAGCCCAGAGGAGAAAGAACAACAACAGAGATCACAGTAATCTAAGACAGACCTCCTTCCAACAAGAATTATGCTTAAAGGAAACAATGCATCTCCTTTAAAGAACAGTGTAATCCATCTTCCATCATTAGTCATTCAGCCCCATGCTAAGATAAAAATAATACTAAGAATTTTATTGCAAGTAATTTTTCAGATCCACAGGAAGTTTTCTACATTTCCTTGTATGTTTTCATTGCCCTTTTTTAGTTTACTGATCAGCCTTTGTCCAAAGAATTCTACATCTCCCTTAAACTTGGCTGAAAAGGCACTTCAAATACAAGACAGCACATTTCAGATCCAAAGGCATGCACTGATTCTGCAACAATCAAGGGATATATTGTTACCATGGTCTATGGGACAAATGACTGACTATTTTGAATTCCAGCATATGTAGATACTCTGTGAAGCTCCACAGGCAGTGAAGCTTCCAGAACTGCAGATCAACAGGTACAAGCATCCACTTTTGGGCAGCTTGAAGCTGCAAAGCCTAATGTCAACTTTGTAACAAAACATAAGTTTAACCTCAGCAGGAAGCTGAGCGAATGGCCAAAGACTTTTAGCGCTTAGGAGCCCAGTCCCAAACCCCCTATCTTACTGCAAGCCAAGGAAACTGCTGACACCAGCAAAGAAATAGCTGCTCATTAAAGTCTCTGCATTTCCTTTCCAGAGGTTCCAATAGAGCTACAAGAGAAGTAGTGAGCTGAGGAATTCATTTTTATTTCTGTTCTTGCAAAAACACAGGTGATTCATTTCCATGTCGGGAAGGGGGATGATTTTCACTGGCACTGAATGGAGCAGACACATGCCCAAGAAAACACTATGTACCAGTTAAAGTACCCTGAATATTGGCAAGTATCAAGTTAGTCAAATTCCTCTTATCTTCCCAGTAGGACCACCTGGTCATGCAAACTTGTGCTCCAGTTCATGCTTCAGGTAGATGCTTGGATCTCCACCATCCACAATGCAGCAGGATCTAATGCCATGCTCAACAGAACTCTCCCAAATACCATCATTCCAGAAAGCATGCCAAATCCTGTCCTGAGTAACATTTTGTTACATTCTAAGGTGAGCTTTGGCTTCATCTTCAGCAACAAGACTAGAGCTGCCTATTATCTTTACAACCTAGATCACACAATAGTCAAAATCATTGTCTAAATAAAGGCACCAGTCCTACAAAGATTTATTTTGCTTGAGATACATACTTAAAATTCACTAATGTGAGCTACAGCCCAGTCACCACTACTGCAACCTTCCAGACAAAAAGGCTTTTTCTTTCTAATAAGAAAACAGAAATTAATTACTAATGAGAAATGAGTGTTTATAAATATACAGGATGTACAACATGAACTCACACACTGAAATGGATGGGTGGTTAATGGTTAACTTTATCCCTATAACATGATGCTGCAACACCCCAGTTCAAAGCCTTGCTTCGGTGTGCCAGCAGAGGCTGCATGCTGAATGTTTGAGTACCACAAGGAGGCTCAGAGTCAGCTGCACTGTAACCATTTTTCAGCACTATGGCACACAAAGAAGGTTAGAATGCACCTCAAGTGGTCTGAGCTGTTGAGAAACCATTAATTCATACCCTATAGACGCAGATTAAGTATCTGATGAGGAATTCACTACATTCAGGTGACCGTCTGTGGTCTGAAATGCATTCTCTCTACTTCATCAGCATCTGACAATAGGCATTTAATCTTACTAATCAGAAAAGGATTATACCGTGAGACCTCAAGCACTAATGAAAGCTTCTGATGTGCTTCACACATTTAAGCAGATGTGACTCACATTGATAGGCATATAAAAGGATTTGGTGCTTTAATATGCTCTTCCTTTTAGAACTGTTTCTATTTGTCAGGTGTTCAGTGTAATGAGATTTTCAGAGTGTATTTGGGGAGAAGGAAAAGAAAACCCAAAACCAACCAACCAGTGAATCAATAGAAATGTGGATTCTGATTTAGTGAGTTTTCACACTGTGTGCCAGTAAGAGAACTGGAGCTGGGGGGCTCAGTGTGTAACATAATACAGGAGCAAGGTCAAGATTCTTTCAGCCAAGATGAAATGAAAGCCAAAACAAAGTCGCAACTGTATTGGTACACTACAGAAAAACCAACATCATTTCACCTTTTTCCTCTCAAAAGGTCAGAAAATAAATGATTTACTGTAAATTACGATACAAGATTACGCTGATAGTCTGCCACTATGCATTAGAACTTCTCAATACTAATCTGCAAATTCCTCTCAACTCCCACAAACCAAGTTGTAATCCAGCTGGTACCAGTGATGAAGTGCACACTGAGCACTTTCAGTAATTCTCTCTCACTTTTGCAACTTCTAAACTGATATAAGGCAAAGACATGAAATCATACAAGCAAGCTGTACTTGGAAATGAACTCCAGGAATGATATTAAGAAAAATTCTAGAAACTTCCACACCCAGTAATTAAACCCCTCTGAAGAACAGCACTGTACTACAAAGAGGTACTTTTAGTACCCTATTTTCAATTCTTAAAACCCATGTAAAGTTCAACAGCTCTGTCAACAGGACTATGCTGAGAAAAGGAGGCTGCATGCCCAACTGCAATGAAGAGTTGGCTTGCAGAAAGACATGCGAACATAAGGAACTTAGTCCTTCTTGCATCTATTACTGGAAAAATTTAAATACAAAGTATTCACTCTTATATTGTCTCAAACTCTTATTTACACTTGACCAACACTACATCAATGTTTTGCTGCTTCTTCCCTTTTTACCCTACTGAGTTCTCTTACAAACTCCTTGGTACACTTCTTTCTTCTGTGAAGCAGAAAAGATTCACTCCAGTTTCACTTACTACTTAAAATCTGGAAAATACCTTGAAACTGCAGTCCTGTCACTGTCCTGTTTAATAGTCCCAAAAACTGCCCCACTGTTTATTTTCCATGTTCCATTTGAAAGTTCAGAAAAAGCTTATAAACCACAACTGCATCCTCAAAAGTATTTAACATTTTGTTTTTCCTTTTCTTCCCAAATTTGATGAACACTTTTAAGAAGTTCACTAGCATAGGAAGATATGCCCTAAACTTCTTGAGCTCCCAAGCATTCTGCATCCTTTCATCTGATCCCACACGATTACAACAGCAAGGTTGTAATCTTATTAAATTTTTATGGTGATGGATTTCTGCAAAGACTTCAAAGACCATTTTCCCCCCCTTACAGAGATATAATTATACCAAAAAGTCTTTTTCTTTGCTGAGAAAGCCAAACTTTCTATACAGGAACGTTTGCCACTTTTCTGGGTAAAAATCATTATGTTTTAAAATTTTAAGTCTTTATCCTTAAAATAGAGTTATTTTTCTTAACCAGTGAAGAATACTGTCACACCATTGCAATAGCAGAAAGACTTCTGAGAGAATTACCCATGGTATCCCTATAAGGAAATTTGTGAAATAAGGACTGGGTAAGTACACTATGATAGGGCTAGGAAACTGTCCAGACTGGTAAAATCAAAGGGTTGTAATCAGGAGTACAAAGCCCAGCTGCCAATCAAGTATTAGTGGCATTCCTCAAGGATCAATAGCCAAGTTGAAACTGTTCAGCAGTCTTGTTAACAACCTGGATGGAGTGCACTCTCAAACTCAGGGCAGTGGCCAGCACCCTGGAGGGCAGAACTGTTATTCAGAGGAAAGCTGACAGGCTGGAGACATGGGCTGACAAGAACCTCATCCAGTTCAGAAAAAGCAAATGCAGAGTCCCATACCTGGCATGGTATAACCCCACACAGCAGCACAGGCTAGGCAGTAACAGCTAAAGAACAGCTTTAAAGAGACTTAAGAGTTCTGTAGACGAGTTAAGCATGCCTCACCAGTGCCCTTGCAGGGAAAGCAGCCAAATATATACCAGGCTGTATTAGCACAAGTGTGGCTGTGAAGTGGAAAGAAGTGATTACACTCCCTATTTAGCACCTGTGAGATCACCCCTGCAGAAGTGTTGCCAGTTTGGGACCCCCAGTTTGAGACATACAGTGACATACAGCAGTGTGTTCAGTAAAGGACACAAAGATAACCAGGGGGCTGGAACACATGACCAAGGAAGAGAAAACCACCTGAAAAAAAAATCATAAACAGATGCTTGAGTTAAACCTGCATCTTTTCACTAAGC
>WYDI02000381.1:8594-24036 GCA_009867235.2 Psittacus erithacus
ATAAAAATTTTAAAAAATTAATAAAATAGAAAAAAAAATAAAAAAATCTTTTGCACCCTTCTTCAAAATGAAAGTGCTGGGAAATGTATCATTATTTAACAATAACAGATACGCATCTTTCTAAAGGTTATTTCCAAGAATTTTTACTATCACAAAGCTTATATGGTCTCTCTTGACAGAATGTTCTGTTACGAAGTGTTATTAGTAGACAGATATATTGTGAAGGTTAATTTTTTCATGAAGCATCTCTTATTTAAGTATAGAAGGAGGCTGGAGCGCACACACGGATGGATAGAAAAGCCTGATGATAGACAACCATAGAACTGTACCAGAAAGCACAGTGAAAACACATTTAAGTGGCCAGACTGACAGCCATCATTTATCTTGTCTCATTCCTCAACTGCTGTGCATCATTCCATTCCTACATTATGATGACTTCTCCCTCAGAAAGCACATTAAGACAGAAAAACACCTTGCACTTTGAGTTAGATAAGAACAGTAGCTTGTGTTTAGCACTGGCTCTGAACTGATCCTGTATAGCTCCCCAATTCCTTCTTACTGGAAGGCTCTGCTCAATCACCACACTTCACAAACACATATCAAGTTGGACAAACCCTCTTACAAATCCCTATACAAAAATGATTCCATGGCTTTCCATGAAAAATACATCCAGACCCAGCTGACAAATGTCCACAGACACTGCTGACTTTACAGAAAATCACCCAGATGGTTCAGCATGACAAGCATTAGCACTTCCAATTCCGGTAACATAGAACAGACACAACTATGCAGAATTCACAAAGTAAACTTGGACTTCACAGGGCATGCGCATTTGAGCATCAGCTGTAACTGAATAGCTTTAGGTCACAGATGCCCCCTGAAGCCATACAGTTGTATCCATGGAATACTGTGTGAGAGACAGAGCAGACCCAAGCTGACTTCACCCATTCAGCCTTTGCAATCCAGACAAAACATAGAGAGATAACTGGGTTGTGTCTACATGCTGATAGAAGGAAATAATTACCTCCTAAAAACGACTCTGCTGCAACAGAATATTAGAGGAAAGACAAAAATAAAACACTCTCCTCCTTGCAACCTTTAAGTACTTAATTAATGAGTACATTTAAAAGTGCACAGCTGAATCTCCCTTGCATTTGCTGTTTGAATGCTATTACAAACCTACAAACAGTAGTCTGCTGTATAACACCCACAGCATTAGCCCTAAATACCTGTGTGTGATAGTAGCACAGACTATCTTAAGTTCTTTTATGCTTTCCTTAATGCCTACGAAATCAGCAAAGTTAAATAAGACACATAAAACAGGAGGAGGCAGGAAGACAGAGGAAAGGTGTCAAAACCCGGCTCACTGTTTTTTGAGCTGAACAGTAGTGTGGACGGAGGTCTCCTGCTGAGCCAGGGCTTCCTGCAAGGTGGACATGACACGGCCCTGCCGCAGGGGCTGCACATTCTCCTTGCTGAGCTCCCACTCATCGCTGCAGTCCTGTGACATGACAGCCTCTGCTTTAAGGACATAAACAACACAGAATTGAGTCATTAAGTAGGGTACTAAACCGAAATCTGGCACAACTGATTTCATTAGCCTATCCACCGCTCTCTTTCTGTGCAGCCATCAGCACATGGGTCAGGTTCCCAACTTTTAGAAGCAATTGGGCACACAGCTCCCCTCCATGGGAATTACGCTGAACAAAAGCACTCTCTACACCCAAGAACCTCAGGCATGTGATGTTAGCAGCAAAGGCTACTAAGATCTAACCGTTTCCCTCCTCACCTGCCTGCTCTCTTCCCTCCCCGAGGCTCCCACCCCCTGAGGCTGGCGAGAGGCGCCCTGGCAGCACAGTAAACAGACCCAGACCCCTCTGGCTCCTCACCTACGAGTAGTTGCAGCGGGCTGATAGTACAGGCGAGTCTCGACCGTGCGGTGAGGCGATGCCCGGCGGGGACGAGGAGCACGGCAGGGACTTTCCCTCACCGCGGGCAGGCTGCCCGTTAGCACAGAGCGTGAGGAGAAGCCGCTCGCTACGCGGCTCCAGCCCAGCGGCTCGCCGCTGCGACCTCCGCTCCGCGCCGCTCCGCTCCTCTCCTCTCCTCTCCTCCTCCCTCAGCCCGTGCCCGGAGGTCCCGAGGAGCCCCGCGCAGTAACGGCAAAACCGGTCCCCGACCCCTTCAAAATTTAAACCCCCCAACCGCCGCCAGCCTCCTCCCCATTGGTCAATCCCTGCGCCACGCCCTTCCTGATTGGTTCCGCCCCGAGCCCGCCCCGCGGCACCGGCGCATCATGGGAGATCGAGTTTCCCTCAGGCGCCTCGCGACGAGCGGTTGGGGCAGGTGGAATACGCGATGAACTTTGTCATGAATTAACTTATAATTTATGGTTTAAAAGAGGCATTGCCACCATAAGGAGGATTCCTGTGTCCTTCTCTTCCCGATCGCATGTGTTTCCAGGCTCAACTCTGGTGCTTGTCTGGATGAGGCTCTGCTAATGACCGAATTGCTGGTTTCTCAAGGTTATTTCTCTGACAGAAAAATAAATCTGTTACTTGCCCAAGGAAGCTGTGGCTGCCCCATCCCTGGCAGTGTTCAAGGTCAGGTTGGACACAGGGGCTTGGAGCAAGCTGCTCTAGTGGAAGGTGTCCCTGCCCGTGGCAGGGGTTGGAGCTGGAGCAGCTTTAAGGTCCCTTCCAACCCAAACCATTCTATGGTTCTCATCCTATTTTCTCTCAAGGGAGGATTTTTAACATGCAACTAGCCACTAGCTCCCCTCTGTTGTCACAGAAAACCTCACTTTCCAGCTATCCCTGCCAAATACAATGCAGCATTTGAGACCCTAAAAATAGCTCCAAGTAACCACTTTCCTTTGAAGAGAAGACTGTGCAAGCAGAGGTGCCAGCTCAAGCCCCAGAGGCAGCATTGCTGTGTTAATGTGGTACTCAGCCTGGTTCGCTGCCTTCTCTCCACCAGCGTTGCCAGAGCCTGCTTAGCCCAACCGGCTGCAGGAATACTGCTGTGCTGCTTCCAGCGCCAGGGATCGTGCAGTCAGAGACCAAGTGTTTCTGCTCAGCCCTTATTTACATGATATACTCATGTCCTCAAGAGTTACCAACCTAATAAGAAGGCTGAAATGCTTTAACAACTCCTCAGACTAGTTCAAGCTGTTCTTCAGCATTGACTTGTGTTCCTGTAGGCTAAGTGAAATGAGTTAGGACTAGTTGTTTGCCTTGCTTTAAATGAAAGCTGAGATCTTCATAAAATCCAATATCTTCAGGGTGTTAAATGTACAGAGACGTGGCTCCCTTTGCATTCTGTATCTGCAGAAACTGAAATATGAGGCAGCTGACGAAAAAATTGCCTTAGACATGGGAAGAAATTTCCTGGGAGTTATGGAGAGTAGCTGCCTGCTATTACTGGAAAGGTGATCCATAAAAAAATATTGCTCATAAAGTAAGTTGAATATTTCATGAGTAAAAACCAATTTTTTTCTCCTCAACTGATATTAATAACTCGCAGACTCTGAAGGCATTTGTGATGCTTGTGAGTTATGAAACTTTCATGTCACAGATGAGATGCAATAATCACCCTGCACTGTTTAGGTATTCTGAAGCATTCGTAGATATCATCAAAGACACAAATCCTCTTGTGAGTGCAAGTAGGCAAAGTAAACACAAAGGGTATTCACAGCCTGATATTTGGGCTGTTGATTTGCTTTTCTTCATGACATGGGCAAGAAATTCGTGGCATACCTAAGAGGGATGTATGGTCTTATATCCCCCTAATAAATTTGTTACTTCTATACCTGAACAGTCAACATACTTACCTACAATGAAATACATAATGTGTGCAGAAAGATATAAAACTGCAAGCGTATATACACCAACTATAATATGCTGTCTTAAATGTTTCAGCTATTCATTGAAGACTTATCGTACGAGTGTTTATCTCAGCTTACACAAAGCCAAGGTGAAAAACAGAACTGCAATCTCTATCATTCATTACAGCAACCTTCCTGTGCCCCATCTAACATAAATCAGATGTTGTGTGCTGTTGTGGGCACAAAGAATGTCCTGCACACGAGTTGTCACAGACCTGCTTGTGCTCTTATGACAACAGCACAAGGGAATTTTCAATGTACAAGGTCTTGCTCATGAATGAAAACTCAACTTGGAGGTGCCCAGAGTAATGGCAAAAGCCTCTTTCTCATTCTTTTTAGGCTCTTTCGAGAGCCTGTGAAGAAACAGAGGATCACACATAATGTGATCTCCTGACTTTTCTGTTTCGAGAAATACAGAGTATTTTAACGTGATGCCTGATAGCATTAATCCATCTCCATTAGTGTTCTACACATGAGCAACAAAGTAGGACCCTTCAGAAAGGTGGTACATTGCAGTAACTCAGGGACCTGGTAATGAAGCTGGCATTGCTGGGTGCAAAAGAGACCACCTAAGGTTTAGCCTTCACAGCATTCAGGAGCCAGGGAAATCCAGTAGTGCTGAGATCTCTGTGAGGGTACAACCACTTTCTCTGTAACGCATCTTTTGTTTGATGTGTTACAGGAGCTCTCCGAGGCTACCCCGTGTTATAATAACAAGTTTCCAAGCCTGAGAACAGTTATCTAAGCTGTTTGAAGAGGAAATGATACGGAATGCAAGCAGAGATCTTGAGCAGCTCTTGGGGGCAAGGTACAACACATTTAGATATAACATGTTTAGACTGAATGCTTTAAAACTGAACTTCAATCTTTCCACCTACTTTTTTTCTGCAGAACTTCCTTATGATGAGTATTGCCATTGTTGCTAGAAGTAGAACTTTTATATCAAGATGTTGTGGCCAGCATGTGTTTCTAAAACTTCGAAATTACGTGGTGAATCACCTGGTGTTGAATATTGCCCTGAATAAGATTTCTGAGCATAGGTATCCTTTTTCATAACTGGTTTTCATTTTGTTCTTCAATCCTGGCTCAGATACAGAGCCATACATGTATGGTGCAACATGTCCAGCTAACAGAGATGAAAGTAATAACCCAAAGCTGCATCAGTGACTGTCTTGGAGGAGAGTCCTCCAAGTCTGAGTTGAATCAAAGTTATCTTTTTTAATCACATACACACAAAAGTCTTAGGACACGATATTTGCATGTGGTCAGATGGTGGTGAGGGAAATCTTGTGAAATCTTGATGGCAGGTCAGTATTTCTACTGGGTCACTGCTTTCACAGGTAATTTCTGCAGCCTCAGTTTTTATTATAGATCTAAATCTGTTCCTTTGAATCTATTTGGTGACTGCTTTGTTTTTATTGATTGGATAAAATATGTATTTATAGAAAGTAAACGCCATAGTTTGCTCAACATCCACATGATGGAGTTAGAATCATAGAATCATACCATAGTTAGGGCTGGAAAGGACCTTAAGGATCATCTAGTTCCAACCCCCCTGCCATGGGCAGGGACACCTCACACTAAACTATGTCACCCAAGGCTCTGTCCAACCTGGCTTTGAACATCACCAGCGATGGAGCATTCACAACTTCCCTGGGCAGCCCATTCCAGTGCCTCAGCACCCTTACAGTAAAGAACTTCTTCCTTATATCTAATCTAAACTTCCCCTGTTTAAGTTTTAACCCGTTACCCCTTGTTGTATCACTACAGTCCCTAATGAATAGTCCATCCCCAGCATCCCTGTAGCCCCCCTTCAGACACTGGAAGCTGCTCTGAGGTCTCCACACAGCTTCTCTTCTCCAGGCTGAACAGCCCCAACTTTCTCAGCCTATCTTCTTATGGGAGGTGCTCCAGTCCCTTGATCATCCTCGCGGCCCTCCTCTGGGCTTGTGCCTACAGTTCCATGTCTTTTTTGTGTTGAGGACCCCAGAACCGTACACAATGCTCCAAGTGAGGTCTCACGAGAGGAAAGTTGGTCCTGTTTGTTCAAGTTTCCATTCACAGGTCTGCTGAGGTCAGTTTGACTTTTATAAGGGCTTAGTAACAAAGTAATGAAAAAATTAATTGTATAAACCAGAATAAAATTGAATTGACTTGTTTTGGAAGGAAAAAAATATCCCTTTGGAGCTAAAGACACTGTATATCCAAGGCAAATCAGGTTAAACCAAGTCTTCTACAGCTGACTATCATTTGGGTGTCATCTGTTGAGATCAAGAATAATTTTATCCCTATTATGCGGTTGTAGAGATCAGGGTTCACTATTGATTCAGAGAAATGCTAGATGGTTCTGCTCTCCTGCATACAAAAAGAATAGGTCTCCAAGCATCTTCCAGCCCTTCAAAACTAAACCCTGAAGTGTCCTCTGCACATTTATTAGCCATGTGCCAAAGCCATTTTTCTCCTAGAGGCAAAAAAGACAAAAGGATGCACTTGATGTCAGCTATGTCAGTGAAGACTCCATGAGGTTCTTCAGTTTTAAATGGGGCCAGAACTTGGGCTAGCAGAAATTAATTTCCAGACACCTGGGAACTGGTTTGGTTTGTTTCTGTTACTTCCTGAGGGTAAAATGTGTGTTTTAGTTGACTTTTCAAATTCCCTGCTTGCACCTGCTGATTTCAGTTCAGCTTTACAGTTTGCCCTGGCAGCCAAGAGCCATTGCTGCTTTTCTCTGTGGAGGCTAAGAATGAAATGGTCACATCTTACGTGTGGGTTACTCCAGAAGAGGGTGCTCAAAGCTCAGAAAAGTCACGAGCATCAGTTTAGCAGCCGCGTCTTCTCTGCAATGCCCTTCAGTCTCACTTCAGCTTCCACCTACAATCTCAAACCCAGATCTACCACTGCCACACTGAAACTACTGTTCTTCCCCTGCAGATGGTTGTTTGTTGACAACTGCGAGCGTATTTTCCTACCCTGTTAAGCCAGAGCTATACTAATGAAGGAAGTAATTCCTTAGAATTGTGCTGAGCATAGAATTATAGAACAGTTTGGTTTGGAAAGGAATTTAAGAGCATTCAGTTCCAACCCCCTGCCACGGGGTCTAGTGATACTTCACCCAAGCCCATGTCACCCAAGCCCTGTCCAACCTGGCCTTGAACATTGCCAGGGATGGGGCAGCCACAGCTTCTCTGGGCACCCTGTGCCAGCGCCTCAGCACCCTCCCAGGGAAGAGCTTCTGCCTAAGAGCTCATCTCAGTCTCCCTTCTGGCAGCTTAAAGCCATTCCCCTTGGCCTGTCCCTAGAGGCCCTTGTAATAAATTAGGCCGAACGGCTCTTGGACTGTATTGCACCAACGCAATCAACAGTTTAAAATACACTCTGAAATAAGACATCAACATCTAGTTTTTAACATTTGTCAAGTAACATGATGATCAAACTGTACTTAACCTTACGTTTGACTGTGAAATTTTACAGGCAACCATTAACTGCTATCACTTCCCCCTCACACACACCTGAACCAGCACATATGTTCAGCTATTATTGCCAACAGAATAAAATGTAAGTAGCATCTTGCTAGAGAAAGTTCTCCCTGTAGGATTAAGGAGTCCACATTTAATATGCTGCTGCCCTGGGATTTTTTAATGTTTTAAATAACATTTTTCTAGATAACATTAATGCAAACTATGAGCGAGGAAAAAGCTGCCATATGATCTTCATTCCCAACTGAAATCTAGTTCACCACCTTCTGGAAACCTCTCCTTGTTTTTACTACATTAAAAAAATCATAGTATAAGACATTTCATCTTGGTCTTTCAGTCAAACCCCTGAGCTAATGTTACGCCCATATTTCATTCCATGAGGTCAGGATCAGACCCAGAGTTCAGCATTTTCTATCAGTTTTCTGCTTCACACATCCCATCTCTTTCATGATGGAGACATCTATTTTTATGATTTATGACAAAGTACTTGGTGCTTTTATGTTGTTTCCAACCTCTGCATCTCAAAGTACTTCTTAAGGGTGGCTATATAGTACGTCAACAACATGGAATCATAAAACTGATAAAATCGTGGCAGCAACTAGGAGGCAGTCAGCTCTGCTCTGTTTGAAATTAAACCAAACCATCATTTTACCTTCTCTGAATTGCAAGCACACCAAAAAACTCTCTGCTTCTGGCATAATATTCCTCTGTCTTCAGTTCTTGCATTTCCTGTTTACAACAAGTGTAATATTTCCACTTTGCTGGTGATTTCTCAAATAGTGAATAAAATGGCAGCAAAGGCTTCATGCTATTTTCTGCTTATTATATCTCCTCTGCAGTAATTCAGCATATCCTGACAATACAGATCATTTAATAAACAAATTTAGAAGAAAGCTTCATGGCTAGAAGGCAATAACCCCAGGACTTAAGCAACTGAAAATCCACATTTCCACCCAGGAAGAAATATCTTTATGCAGATAAAAGCGTGTAAGATATATTCTGAGTTTTGTCTTTCAGTTTTATCACTATTAGAACAGATCAGCACCAAGGTTCAGCTACGCACATCTTCGGCTGCCACTGACAGATGGTAACTGTGAAACACTACAAATTCACAGTTATAAATATCTTTTAGGCAAGACATTTGAGACCCGTTTTAACAACCTTCATGCTAAAAACCTTAATGCTTTGCTTTGCCTATTACAACCATGACAAAAAGATTTCACTCCAAGTCCTCTGCAACCAGTCTGTCCTAGAGACCAACAACCAACGACCTGACCCATGAGCAGAGCTCTGGCACCCCCCAGTCCTCCAGCTCAGTACAGCCCTTGAAGCTTGCTGAAAAAGTTCATAGCTTTATTTACAGAGGTTCCTGTGCTCCGATATTGCTCTTCTGAGCAGAAATATGTCATGCTAATTCTGCCTCTATACCACGACGGCGGGTTGGGTTTAGTTGTGGGTTTAACAGATTCATAACTCATTGAGACCACCAAAATGTGCCATCACTTCCAGAACAGAAACCCTCCTGCAGCACGGAATAAAGAGCCCATTGCATCATTTCCCAGTACTGAGGAACTCAATGGTATTTATACACCTTGTGAAGAAAAGGGGAGGAAAAACACACACTCCTATTTTTGGCTTTTGAGTCCTTGGATGTGGAAACAAACAACCATGAACATTTGCCACATGTCCACGTTACTTACGGTTGAGAGGCAGGCTGGCATTGGTCGTCCCTAGCTTGTTGGCAGCGACACATGTATAGTTGCCAAAATGCTCTTCTGTCACATTGGTAACAGTAAGAAGTGATCTTGTGCTATAATTTTTAATAGTGATTCCTTGTTGACCATTGATCAGTCTAGAAAGCAAAAAGAAAATGTCTATAACTCATATACCACAGCAATGATTTTCTTTCATTCTTTCTCTTTTTAATCTTTTTTTCTCCTGTTTTTCTAGATATAACTAGTAGTGCAGTAAACTGTCTGCAAGCTGCCAGCATAGTCTGTCAAGCAAAATTACCACAGCAGCAGATAAGAGAAGTCATGGGCAACGCTGAATCTGTGGGATGTTGAGGGGAGCAGGCTCTGTCTGTGTCCTACTGTCGAAATGATGACTGACACTCATAGCCCTGCCTGGCCATTGCATAGGACATAGCTCACGGATGGAAAGCTTAGATTTTAAATTGGGCAAACCTAACTGAATATTTAAATACCCTATTTGGGGGCAGAAAACAGTAATGGTCAGTGTTTCAGAGAGTGTTTTGTCAGGCTCTGGAGATTGCTGGTGCTCCTCACACACCTCCAACTGATGCCAGATAAGGGTTAGGTAACTAGAAATTAGACTATGTAGGATTGTGAGCACAGTTTATTTTACAGGCCTCTACAGCTACAAATTAGACATGCAGTTAGGAAAGATGTGCTCAGCATCCTGAGACAGCAATCTGAATAGGAGCCAGAGAATGGAACGTGTGAAAAGCCAAACCAGGGCTCTTTTCACCCCAAATTTCATAGGGACTGTGCAGTTTCAAAGCCAAGTCAGAAGCAGCACTGCTGCACTGGGGCAAAGGAAGATGGACAACTTAAATTTTGTTTTAGATAAACCACGTCTGGTCAAAAATGGAGGTCAGAAGAATAACCACATTATTAAAATACGAGCTCCAGCTGATTGATTACTCATAATTCCTCATACCTCCCATAAGGAGCAAAGCTCCAGACCGAGTATACAATTTTTGTTTGATATATCAAAAGATAATCATACATCCTGTGAATGAATGCAATCTTCTGGCATTCTGTCTAAAACCAGTTCAAGTCTATCATTAATTGCACTTCTGCATACTGTGGACTGACACTTCTTATCGTTACGTGAGTGCCCCTGTTCCACTTGGTTACTATATGCTGCTCCACATGCAGGGGGTTTCTCTTGCCTGGGCAGTTTGTGCTGTTGTAAAAGACTCAGGTCTGCTCTGCACAGCCCATGGTTGGGCAGAGGACATAGAACGTGCTGTGGGCACACGTGGTTTTGCAAGAAACATGGAAAAATAGGGTTGAAATGCCTGGTTTGGGGTGAATGCTGTGATTAGAACGCTCGTCTTCTGTCTAAAGGTTTGTCTTCCCACCCTATGCATATGAATGTTTGATGAACCAATGACTGGGCAGCCATGTGGGGAAAGGCTGAGAGAACCGGCCTTGTTCAGCCTGGAGAAAAGAAGGCTCAGGAGAGACCTTGTCACCATGTTCCAGTATTTAAGAAGGTGGCTACAGAGAAGATGGAGACTGCCTTTTTTCCATGGGACAACTTGTAAAGACGAGGGGTGATGAGCACAAGTTACTCCTGGGGAGATTCTGACTGGACACAAGGAGCAGGTTTTTACTAATGAGAACAAACAGACACTGGAATAACCTCCCCAGGGAAGTGCTGGATTCCCCAGCATTGGACACTGTTATGATTCAACTGGACAGGGTGCTGGGTCATCTAGTCTAGGTCATGCTTTGCCAAGAAAGGTTGGATCAGGTAATGCTTGAGGTGCCTTCCAACCTGGCATTCTATGATTCTCCTTCTAAAACTGTCAGTATCTGTCCTTCCTTTTTCTGTCCCTCCTGCAGAAAGATCCAACAGCTTCCCCTGTTCCAAAATCCCCTCTGCTCTGATGCTCCAAGCCAGCACTCCATGACAGCGCTATCAGTGGGGTGGCCCTTGGTAGGGGAAGGCTGAGCAGGCAGGCGCTGAGCACCACAGCCCAGTTACTTGCCCCAGTGCCAGGGCAGATGCTTTCCTCCGGATGCCCCTTCCCCCCAGCTGAGCCACAGCCGCCATCCCTTCCTGCTGCCTTTTGGGGTGTGAATCCCATCGTCCCCTCTCCCAGGGAATCATAGGGTACGGGAGCAATAACTCCTCTTCCACCTATGGCTTATTCCTACCACCTGTTTCCAAGCTACCTCCACTCTTTCAGCCCATAACTGCAGTTTGAACTACAGCGTCTCTATTTTAAAGCTGTACAGGTTTAACTCAATGGGGTTTTGGGATTTCTGCCATCCCCATTCCCTGTTAAGAGATGAAATTGTATCAAAACTGGACTACATCTGCTCAATGTGATCTGCTGCCTTCCCCGGCCTGCCAGAAGGATGAGAACTGGGACTGCCTGTTGGGTTCTCTTCCTCTCCCAGTGGTCCTGCCATGCAGCTGGGACAGTGTCACCTTCCCTCCATGTCCCCCACCCGGGAAGAGGCTGACACTGGGGGCCCAGAACTGGAATGAGTAAATGGGATGGGATAGATGTGCCTATCAATAAGCCACACAATTAACAGACCGAGGAGTCAGCATTAGTTAGCATAAATTCAGCAGTTTTGAGGATTCCCATTTGCAGTTGTAAGAACCAGATGCTTTTACTTTCAAATTACTCCTGTGTGCTGCTCTGCTTTGCTTATTGACTGAGCACAGCGTTCATGAATTGTCTGGGTTTTACCAAGCTATTTTAAGTTTACCAAATTATTTTAAGTGCAGCCACCCTACAGACGACTTCACCTTAGTGCTTTGTACCAGTAGTTCTAAAGGGAAGTGATCTTCTTCTTACTTGACAGACTATGCATCCACAGGAGCTCATGCATCATTGCCAGCCCTGAGGGGTATCTTTGGTTTCATGTTTGAATACCTTCACATTATTATAATATGTTAAGCCATTATAATGAGTTTTGTTGTTTCAAACCTGAGTCTTGTTTGCTTTATCAAGGATAAAGGAGTTTACATTTTTAGATAGGTGACTTTAAAGCTTCTTCCCCATGTCTGTTTAATGTCTGAGATCTAATTTCTCCTCAACCCTACAACGCATCACAGCTGAGCAGTTGTGGAGCTCAGACGCTGGGAGTGAGGGCAGCAAAGCCCTTCTCCTTTCTGCAGGAAACCCTTGCACAGTTTTAGAGCCACACATATTTACAATTTTAAGGTGCTTTTACTAGCATTCCCTCCAATTTCCACTCCATTTCCAGGCCAAACAACCCTCTCTGGGCCTTTGGAGCCACCCAGAAGCTCACACATGGGGTTCAAGGTACTGCTTTTGAGGGATAAAGTGCTAAAGGGTTGGAAACCTGCCCGTGAGACCTCTCCTGGTCTTTCCCAGGTACAGGAGGAGAGCAGAGGTGGTGTGCCTGCCTGGCTTCCGGGCTTTAGGCTCCTCACTTTGCCCTTGGCCAAGGAAGAAGATCTCAAAGCAGCGAGCGCCCCAGCACTTGCAGAGGATTAACAAAGAGCAGCTCTTGCGAGCTCAGTGATTAGGCAGAATTAGTCCTGCCAGCTCTCTGCCTCACAGACAAGCTGTTTTAACTGACTGTAGTCTGCGACTGCTTTTATGTTTACTGTTAATGGCTATTTTATGATGAGATGATCCCTGGAGTCTGGAAATCGTGCATTTGGATATATATTAATCTAAGTAACAATGATACAGTTTAAAGACCCAAAGGGCTTGTTTCAGACACTGAGCATATACTTTAGGTTTCAGTTTGAACTCCTGCTGTTCACTTCTTCAACAATTACAAAAAAAGACCCTAAAAATGTCCCAATCTAAAAAGGAAGAAAAAGAAGGTCCCCATCCAAGCCTAAGTGAAGAAAATGACATTCTTGCTATGCTTTTACCAGAAAATAGAGCAGGGTGTGCACTAACAGCATATAAATCTAGTCTTGTACTGTATCTGCAGACAGATAACATACCTGCTACTCTGAACTACCTGTGAGAGTTGACTCCCCTCACTGCTGCACTAAAACAACGCCTGAGCTGTCCGAGGCTCATTCTGTGCTGGCTCTACCGCCCAGAGGTGAAGAGGATGTACTGGAGGAAAAAGCAGTGGTTTTCCTCCTTCCTGTAAGCGGTGGAGGTTCAGGGATCCCCAGTACCTTTGTACTGACGTCTGACACATCTGCCAGCAACAGCATAACAAAATAGGATGCGCATAATGTCTGAGCAGTAAGACACAATAGGACAATGCATTTCTTGCTGGTTAAAGCCAGCCTCAGGTGACAACCCCACTACAGAAAACAAAAGGCATAATTTTGTTGTCCTGAAGTGCTCTGCTTAGGCTTTCCTGCTGCTCACAAAGACAGGAATTGGTCAGTGTTATAAATAGAAAGGCAATTATCACACTGGAAAAGGCAAATTGAATCCAGAGTGCTAAACCCTGCCCTACAATACTTCGTACATAAAATATGTTTCTGCTACAACTTCCTCCAACATGTGCACAACATAATTTGCATTGTTGGAAATAGATGCCAATGTATTTCCCCAACAGAAGAAAAACATTCACTGTTATATACAGAAAAGATCATTTATAGTGTTTTACAGAATGCTTTAGGGTATGGTCCATAGTTAGAACTGCTCTGAAAGTCACAAAGAAAGAGGAGCAGCTACAGCCTGCGAAGGGGAGCAGCTGGCCAAGGGGAAATGAGCTGACAGATGGCTTTCTATGAAAAATGGTTGTTAATATTCTCACATCAGCTCCCAGGTTTAATGGGATGTTTGAGCTGAGAAACCCAACTCTTGGAAGCCAGGAAATTCCAGAAGCTGGCAGGCGCATCTGGGCATCTTACAAGAGACACTATCCACTTGCTTTTGCACCAATGTGCAAACCTAACAGAAATAAGCTCTTAGATAAAGTAAGAGCCATAAACCAAAGTTTCCTATCCAAAAAGGAAAATATCTACCTGTTTAATGAGGTGGGGTTTAAAATTCTGCTGATTATCATTACACAGCACTTATGGCCTGGAGGTAAAGCTGACTGTAAACAAAACCAAAGCACATGGTCGGTTTCTGGGGTTCATGCAGAGCCCCCCATGGATGCTGTGATGGGCAGCAGCTCTGGATGATGAATCTATGGCCTAAACAAACAACAGCCCAACTGGGAGAAAATTCATGCATGAGAAGGTTTGGTTGAAAGTGTCGTTCATGAAACAGCCAAGCTTCACAACCACAAACCCTCAGCAGGACACGTGTGAAGATGGATGGGTTTTTAAATAAAAAATAAATAAATCCTTTCAGTAGAGTTTTTCAGTGCCTTTCTGGTTATTATGCCTAAAAGGTTGTAATTACTAAAGCATATTGAGAACTTAGGCTCATTATTGCAAAGCTCCCTATCACAGCCCAGACAGGGACATCCCTGCTAACACCTTTAAGAGCACAGAATCTACAACCACGAGGAAACCAAGAAATTCCCCCCAAAGCCACACACAGCACAGCTGCTGGAAGCCAACACCTCTGTTGGCTTAGGCTGCTTTAAACTGCTGTTTAAAGCTTGGCACTGATTTCAGGAGAGCCTGATGGTCACATCATCGCAGGGGACAGAGCCAGCCTGGTGGTCTTGTCTCTCTTCCACTCTGGTCCCCAGCATCCCTAGCAGCACGAGGGAGTTGGCGAGCACCGGCTACTTACTTCCTCTCTCCTTTGTACCACTCAAAGACCGGGGCAGGAACTCCTGCACCTTCGCACCGTATCAGGCCGTTCCCTCCAAGCACCACACCGCTGGATTTAAGTTCCTGAATTGTGGGGGCAACTGAAAGAAAAGAATTGTAAAACGGACATTTGCATCTCCATACGCAGATCACTCCACGCCGCTTCTCTGCAGCACGCTCTGTGTTACTCTGCCTGGCGCGTGGTTTCCAGCTTGAGTCACATTCAATCACGTTTTCTTCCAGCAGTGTAAGAATTATCCCACACAGCAGATTCTGATATATATTCTTGTGTATCTGGTGTAAAAAAACACAACTGAGACATAAAAAGATATCAAGCCCATACTGAAAGCTGTTCATCCGACTCAGTTACTCAATGTTACGATTAACTATTTATAAGCGTTAGTGTCATACAAGATGCATTTAAAAAATCAGAATCACAAAGAAAGCGCATGAAGAGCTGGCTGAGAGGCTTGGTCAGGATGAGCCCCTGAAGCCAGGGAAGGGATGGCAGCACCCAGGGCCCAACACAAAGACAGGACCAGACCCACTTGTCTTCATAAAATCCCAGCCTGGTTTGTGTTGAAGGGACCTTAAAGCTCCTCCAGCTCCAACCCCTGCCATGGGCAGGGACACCTTCCACTAGAGCAGCTTGCTC
>WYDI02000382.1:6844-29100 GCA_009867235.2 Psittacus erithacus
AAAGGAGAGGGAAGGGGGGGAGGTGGGGGGGGGGGAGGGGGGGGGGGGGGGGGGGGGGGATGGGATGGAGCATTGTACCAAGCAACAATAGTAAACAAACATCATGTTTGCGTCACATAAGTCTACATTGCCATTTACTTCCTTTTTTTCCCCCCACCTTTTGTTTTTACATTGTAATTTCAATGGATTTCTTATTAACATGTATAAGTTTTGATTTATAACATATTTATCACAACTGGGTTAGAGACTCCTCTATATATGAGTTCACAGAGGACATAAGAGATCCATAAACTGATCACTCAGTCAGTTCTGTGTTGACAAATATTAAAGGCTTCTAAATGTTTGCTACTGACACAGCTATTTTCTGATTAAGTTTGAGGCAAGCTAACAATGACAGTTTGTCTAAGGCAAATGAACCCTCTGGGTTGAGCTATAGCATTTCAAACATTAAAAAATACTTAGATACTTTATATACTGCTGAAAATGAAGGATTTTGGTTATGTCAATGGACTTACAATAGTATAGTAACTAGTGTAAGTGAAATAAAACCAAGTTTGCAGTATCATACCAACTTACGAGTATTTTAACAATTAAATTAGAGTGCTACTATATATCAGTAGGAAGAAATACTAATTCTATTTCAAGAAACTATAGAGAAGTGGACTGACAGTCCAATATTAATAGGAGAAAAAAATTATTTGATTTACCTGACTTTGCAATTCACTTTGTTGCTTCAGACGAAGATTTTCTGGTGTATCAGCCACTGTAGTGAAGGATTGCTTTGGGTAATGTCTAGAAGAAGAAGCACAAAGCCAAACAGTAAATATTTACACATGCAAGAAAGTCAGATGCATCCCAGCATTCTTTCCTACAGTGTACAGAACTCTTTTGTACTTTAGCAGATTTGCGTTAGAAACGTTTACTCTAAAAATACTGCGTCAGTTATGCTTTACAGAAACAAGAACAGGTTCCTGTAATGCATCTATAACTCTCCCATTTATCCTGCCCACTGAGTGCAGAGACCGACCAGCTGAAATTTGTTTTCAACAGAGTGAACAAATCTATGTTTATCTGCAGTTTTGCTATAGTCATATGCTGAACAAAGACAAAACTAAAAGGCCTTAAAACAGAAGTGGGGTAGAGAAACTGAAGTCACATCGGTGAGTACTGCTGGAGCACCATAGTATCTTAAATTCATTAATGCTGAAACAAGAAAGATCAAGGCAGGTACATGCCAGGTACAGAAAGGTCAATGCTTTGACAGTAAATGTGTCAATACTGTGCTGAAATATCCAGTACCAAAGACTGTAATGTCTCAGAACTGCAATCTATCAGACATTGCTCTTTTCATTTGAAATTTTACACTTTACAGTATGTTCCTACTATTGCCTTTGATGTTTTATAGACAGCTTTAATAGTAAAATCCTACTCATTTATAGAACCATAATTTATTCATTTTCATAGATTTGTCCTTATCCTTCCAATATCTGAATGGGGTTCACAAGGACACCAGAGAGGGACTCTTCATCAGGGACTGTAGTGATAGGACAAGGGGTAATGGATTCAAACTTACACAGGGAAGATTTAGGTTAGATACAAGGAAGAAGTTCTTTACTGCGAGAGTGATGAGGCACTGGAATGGGTTGCCCAAGGAAGCTGTGAATGCTCCATCCCTGGCAGTGTTCAAGGCCTGGTTGAATAGAACCTTGGGCGATACGGTCTAGTGTGAGGCGTCCTTGCCCATGGCAGGGAGGTTGTAACTTTATTATCTTAAGGTCCTTTCCAACACCAACAATTCTATGAATCTGATTCTATGATCCTGCCACTTTACATCCAGACAAAAAGTTCCATTATAAGAAAGACCACATAAGGAAGAAAACAACAAAATTAAACATCCTCTTCCAAAATAGGAATATTATTATGAGCCAGTAACACTATGAGGAAAGTGATGCTTACTACATTGCAGCATCTTCAGTCTCAAACAAAAATATTCACCTTACAACCATGTGAGACACCCATGCCTTTTGTTACCACTCAAAGCTTCCCATGTCTGCCAGCTACCTCAGCCTCTAATACTTCAGAGGTACAAGACTGCAGGCATAGCATTTTAGACACAATAACATCTGCAGCTTAATTTTTACAGGAGGAGTAAGCAGTAAGTAAGCATTTGAAGACTGGAGATATGCAGTATGAAACACTCCAATGTTCAAACTCCAGACTATCTCTAATGTGTTCTTTCAGCAGCTAGTTCAGTCGTTATAGCTCCATCATAAATTTTCTGTGCCTTGTGTAGATAAGACATATTTTCATTCAAAATTGTATTTTGTTAGAAGGTTTTATTTTCCATTTACAAGTTTTATTTCCATGAAGTGCATGGTTCCAATAAAAAGTAGTTCATTTTTATCATTTTATATTTAAAACACCCATGAGAAATTAAGGAGGATTTCAGGTTTTAGCCAAAACCTGAATGTTTCCTGCTTAGAAATGGGAAAGCAATATTTTATAAGAAATGCTGCCTGGATTTCATACAGGCCACTCTCTGCTATGGGCCCGATCCCCCCTCTCAGATAACATCTTGCATTGCCAGACTTCTACACTATAGCACAGTAGAGCAGATAGATCCATCAAGAGGCTGGTGAACATCCCCTCATTTATGGTGTCACTATACACAGAGAAAAACAAGGGGAATTACAGGACAATCTGGGCATTTCCAATTCCCAAGGATTAATAACTGCACAGAAAGAGCAAAGATGCAACACTTTGATGGAAGCTTTTCCTGGAAGAAATGTAAAAGCCATCCCAGGATGGATACTGGCAGATGGATGAATAATGCCACTGTAAGCATAAAAGCTTACAGTGAAATGCATTCCCACCATTATGTTAGCCACTTGTCTCATATAGCTTATATCAGTGAAAACCAGAAAACAAAATTTGCAGGCATGACACCCTCCAGCCCAATCTTTTGTAGTGACAGCCAAGTCTTCCCAAGTCCCACCTAAGCTTTAGCTTTGGCCAGAGAAGCCACTAGGAGTACTGCATACACTGCACCCCGTCTTCCTCCACTTTCAAACTAGGGGGTCCCCCATCACCATCCCTCTCACAGCCAGATGATGCCAACCAGCCAAATGGCTTGGCCACAGCTCCAGCACCACACAGGGAGACAGACTGAGGCCTTGCTTAGAGGACATCAACTTGAACCAGTTCTTGCATGAAGCAGGTGGTATCAGCAGAATGTAATACTTTGGGACGAAGAAGATACTTCCAGAAGGACTTCTTTTTTATTTCACCTCTCCTATTTCACCATTCCTTCTTCTGCATAGAGGAGAAAAACAAATGCCAGACTGGCCACAGGGAGGGTCATAAGCCCTGTTTGGAAAGCAGTAACAGACAGATGGGAAAGGCAACAAGCCACTTCACAGTCAGGTCTTCCTGACAACCAAGGAAGACTGTAGCAGTGAACAGTGCATAATGCATGCCTTAATGAGTAACAGTCTTTCAGATAGCAGCCCTGAGATCTCCGTGGATAAGTCATGTAGAGGACAGAAACCCTCCCCCCCCCCAAAAAAAAAAGTCAACTGCCACACATGCAGCTCAAAAATTGTTACACACATGTTGAATGCCAAAAGGATTCCCAAAAACTTTCATAGTGCTATTTTTCACCATGTCTACATACCACGATGCTGGTACTATGACAGTAGCAATCACTTGTACTCTTTTTAATATGGAAAGCACAGAACGGGAGTCAGCTCAAGTAGGTTTTTTGTCCTAGTCCCTTTATGAACCATGTGAACAACACTGTGAGGTGGGTGTCATGGTAACAGTCCCTGGGGACCCCATTAGCAAGAGCAGCAAAGAGCATGTCTTTGCAAACCCAGGCTATCAAAATAAACATTTTCTCTATTCTATAACATAGGAAAATATACCTTGTCCCTACCATACACCAGCGTTTACTTCTGATCATTTGCAAAAGACATGGTTTCTTCCACAATTACTATTCAGAAACTCACAGGTATTTCAACAATCAGTGCAAACCACTTAAGAGCCAATGTATCTAAGATCATTACTTATTTTGGAAGCAGTAGCTCCAAACTTCAAGCAAAAAAGGCATCCTTAGCCTTGAACAAGCAGTTCTTTATTATGCTTGAAATTACCACATAAACCAATTATATCAATGAAAAGTATTTACACTTGACTATGAAAGTAAACAACATACGACAAGCGAAAAAATCTGCTGAAATTTAAATCGGCTTTCAAACTGATCATATTAACCATTCATCACAATGTATTATGATGATTAAAAAAAAGAATCATTTAGCAAAATTAAATTAGCAAATCATTCTACTATGGGTTGTCATTTTAACTGCAGCTGATTTATGAAACCACCCACACAGTATATCAAACTAGAAAGACATGGGTTTAGATATATCCCTTCTAATTTATGGAAATTCTTGTCTCAAACGCGTTAAAAAGACTGATGTTAAATTTAACTCCTATCTTCAGCATTCACATTTGTTTTAAGCTTACTGATAGTATGTCTTCAGGATCATTAAAAATACTAGTATTAAAGATATTACATTACCTGAAAACTATTTAAGATGCATTGTACCACTGGATACTTTTGACTGAAATAGAAGGCTGAAACACAAATTATAAAATTATCAAATCTGGTTTTTAACTACAAGTTTAAGGCAATACCATATTTCATTACAGTGTTCTGAATAAGAATGAGTAACTGGACAGCAACAGCCTTTAATTCAAAAGGCTAACAGCGCTAGCATGGTACCCTGGTAATCCGTTGCTCAGTTTTCCTTCTGTCCAAGATGTCTTCAAAAAAGCTAGAAATTGTTTAAAGAGGCTGATGTCATGTCAGCTATTTAATAGCGTTGTCCAAAGGATTTTTTTGTTTGTTTGTTTTAAGTCTTTGTTAGTAGTCTAAGTCTATTTAGCAATATGTCTTACCACACTAATGCTATTAGGATTAATCCTGTATAAAGACCTATACAAGAAGTTCCAGAACAAATCAGTATACACAGTATGGTATCTCTGCTGTGGGTTACTGTATAGCCTGCTTCAGCTGCACAGCTTGATTAAAAAATCAAACCACAACTCAATCTCTGGCTCCTTCCAAGGAATCTCTTACACTTTTGATATTTGGAAACAGTATCAGTAAAACCTCCATGAATTCAGGAAAATACCTGAAAGTTTCCTAGCTTTTCCAGTGATGAAAGATACAAATTTTACCAAATACTTGTAAGGTTTTTTACCAAATAGCTGTGAGGTTTTCATCAACTTTTCTGCACTTTCAACCAACAAAAAGAATAAAAAACGTGTTCCAAGAGATAACGGGATGAAGATTCAGCTTTCCCTCTTTTGAAAAAGGTCAAATTCGAATACTGAGCATGGATTGATATTAACTTGCTTATACTTCAATCTGACTTATCCAACATTTACGATATAACTAAGAGATATTTGCGTGTGTGCATTTTCTAACTGTAATGGTAACTGTTCACAGTTACAGAATTACAACCCCTGTCAAAAGTCAGGATTATTGGTAAATTTCCCACAATACAAAATTTGTGATATTTTTTAACCAGACAACAGCCACAAAATACACAAATCAGAATTATTCTCCTAAACATAATAACATTCTCCTTTTCATAATCATAATCACTGACTGTCACATTAGGCTATATCTGTTCTCTCCTAATTTTTGTTTATAGTAACTGTTCTTCTAATCAAAGCAAGGTAAAAAAAAAAAAGGGGGAGGGAGGAAAATATACTTATTTTCAGTTACAGTAACAGAGTGGAAAAATGAAAAACAGCAAAATAAAATTAAACAAATCTTATAAGGACTATGAAAAACCATAAAAGCTAGTTATGCTTTTATAACTAGCTCTTCAGTGTAGTCAATGCAAAAGTTTCAAATTGAAATTAAATACTGGGTAATGATTCAGCAGTTTGTATGCAACCCGAGTTCACGACTGATGGACAGGTACAGAAGCTCCATTTCCAACCCGTGAGAGCCCAGTCTGTTAATCATGATCTGAGTCCGCATTCAAACAGCACAAAAACAGAGGGAAAAGATGAGAGATCTCCAATTAACTCTTGTATAAAAGACATGAGATGAAATAATTTACCCAGGAAAAAGGTGACAAGATATTAAGTTGTGCTGAGTCAGGAAGTGTTTAAGCTGGCACCTTACCACCAGGTCTGAAGAGGCATGGGACTGCTTGCCTCTCCTTACCTTGAAACCACACCATTCACAGAAAGACATGCAAGATGCACGACAGCAGAGAAAGAAGCAGCAGGAAGGAAATCTTGCCCACTGGTGACTTGCTTTGAAAGTCTTCCTCAGCTGCACTTTCATCCCAGAGGGATTTCCCTGTTTTGATTCGAATTTTCTGCGCAAGATCACTTATTTACATGCAATTATAAAGGCTTCTGAAGGAGAAATAATGTAACTAGTAGACAGTACTGCTTCAGTACTGCAGTACTGTGGCAACAAAGTGGATGAGGGAGATTTTGCAATTCTTCACAAATAGCTCTGAATATGGCACTCTCTTTGGCTACTGGTATCTAGCCAGCTATTTGAAAAAGAGATACTCTGTCTGAAATTAGTTTGCTTTGTCTTCTATTGTCCAAGGGACTTACTTTTTCAGATACTCAATTTGCACGTCTGTACCTCTTATTTGAAGTAAAAGGGAAAGTTGCTCCTGTATGCTAGCTAAATACAAGTTCCTGTTCACAAGAAAACTCCCCTAAAGAGATGAGTTTGTAGTGGTTTGGGGGAGAATTAGCTAATATTAAGCTCCATGAAAATATGAATAAATAAATGTTATAAGCAAGGGTATTCCACCTGCTTGTTGGGGTATGCCATAACATCCTCGCTCCTGGAATGAATGAAAGGCCACATAGCATCATACAGCCAGCCACATGGTGTACATCATTGTGCTACAGGACTTGCACTGATACTATCTACAAAGACCCATACCATGGGGTCCCTTCAAAAGCCAAGGTTAGGGACCACATTAATATTCTGACTGTACTGGGCCCCGAGACATAAGTTAGTACCTTACTGTCTTTTGCTAGAACCTGAAAAAATGAGCCATTTACTGAAAGGCAGAAAAAGGCAAGGCAGAAAATTATATTCACATTTTAGAAAAAACAGTGTAAAAAAATAAATAACCAATTACTAATATCAAATTTCATTAATCTTGCCATTTGAAATTCCATACAGAAATTCTACTCTACCAAAAGAGTGGAGTGGTTAGCTCTACAAATGCATGATATATGATGAAGAACAGCTGAAATCACAGAAAAGTGGTGAACTACATAATAATCTTGTAACCTCTGGCAGAAAGGGAAGTATGGGAAACAGGTCCAGATAGACGATCTGGAACCTACAGTAGATTTTAGAATTCGAAAAACTTTAAAAATTATTTTGAAAAAGAAGCAAAATCTTGTAAATTTTTAATATTTTCACATAAGCATCAGCATTCCTCAAGCAGCCATTATTGGCTAAGCTTTAGGGGAAAAGTGCAGAGGTAACAATATTAAATTATTTTGTACATATAATACCATTATGACCAAGAAACCTACTCCAAATATATTTTCAGGTATCGGCTAGCAGATAAATGGCTTGGTTGCCTGAATTTGCAATGCTCTCATACTGAGATTTTGATTACAACCAACTCCCTTGAAAACTACTCTAAGCAGGATTGATAAAGACAGGGCAAATGCTGCCAGACCACCACCAACACTGCACCACTTGGGCAGCTGGGTGCACACTCTAACCACCAAGGATTGCAGTCTTCCCACTTCCTCTCAAAAATTGTTTCAGAATGAAAAAATCCTCCAGTTCTTAAATGACATTCGTATTTTTCCCATTTCTCATATTTTTCTTTTAACTCTATTTTGCAATTTCATATTTATTACACATAAAATGATCTATTGCTAAGGATACAGGCAAGTCTTGCTTCTTGAGAAATTCATTTCAAAACCTTTTCATTTTAAAGACTTGAAAAAATACAGCAGAGGGGGTCACAGTTTATATTTAAGAAACTTACCATATAATGAAAAGAATTGTTGTAATACAGATCACAGCCAAGTGACATCCAGATTCAGCATAAAGATCAAAAAAGCCAAGCACCATGAATGTAAAAAATACTGCTGGACTTTTCAGCACAGCCAGGCACTCACCCTTTCAATAATTTACCTTTTCCTCAGCTATGGGATGCCAATGCCTAGGGAAAGAAAATGAATCAGTAGCACGCTGAGAAGTACAGGTTAGCCCGGAGCTGTGCAGGAACCGATCAGCAGCACACTAATTGGTATTGACAACAGATCAAAAAGTGAGAGCCACTGCTGGAGGAGGAACCATGGAAGATGCACAGAAAGTTCAGGGAAACTTGGAAGGCAGAGGCAAATGCAGCAAAACAAAACAGTAAATAAAAATCTGACTGCAACAGGAAAATCTGTGGAAAAGCACAGGAAATCGGTCAAGAATGGAGAAGACGCTCACATATCTTACCATTTGCCATTGCTAGACTGCTTCCAGGATATCGCCCAGTGAGCTCAGCCAGACCTCACCTGGGTTTATACTTTACCTAGACATGGAAAACCCCATGGACATTTAAGAAAACTTTGCTTTTTAATATTTTTAAGCAATCATCAATGGAACCACAAAGGCTAATGCCTTAATATTTCCAAATTCTTTTCTTCCAAATGGTGTGATTATTTCTGTCAAAATATCCAGGAGATAAAACTCCATGAATATAAGTCACAAAAAAATAGACTGAAGCTGATTTTCTAACTTTACTTCTCATTTACACCAGCAGATCTAGCAGAGTAAAATAAAAACCACAAAGTATAACCCGAAGTTGCTTCAGCCTACGACTTTTTTATCCCTTCAATATCTTGCTGTTCTCTTTTAAGAATATCAGCAAGAAAGCACAGAGTTACACCATAAAAGCAATACATTTTGCCCAGGTCTAACTGCTTGGTCCCCCTGCTCCAGCATAGTCCTGACATGCTACATAAAGATGTACATATAGATGTTTATCAAACCTCTACAGTGCAGGGGTTTTGTGCAAGTTCAAGGTTTGACTGGGGTATAATTCATGCACGTGCAGTGGCAGCTTTTCTTTCAACTTTCCTAAATTTTCCTATTAACCATGGATGGGTATCTCAAGCAGCACGACACTGGATTATGCAAGTAGTTTCTAAATTCTGCTCTTACTTATAATATGATAAATGTGCTTTTCTCCACCCCCACTTTCCCTCCCCCTTCCCGAATTCTGGAATATTTTCAAGTAATAAGAACTTCTATGGAGAAAAAAATAAAAAAAGAAAAGAAAAATTACTCATGTAAATGCTTTCTCTGCTTATCACGAGCCAGTATTTCTGTACATGTCTAACTCCAGGGATTCCCATCTTACATAACAAGACTACCAAATCTTGATGGGTTTACAGGTGAAAGTTATAAAGTTTCCTTTCTTCCAAATACTGCAATTCCATCACAGAATGAAAACCATTAACACAGTAATACTTTACATCAAGTTTTCCAAATTAATCCTTTTTTTTTACTATTTTTTTTCAGGGGCCAACTTTTCCAAAAACAGGAAGCTAATGTGGTTTTTTTTCACCATCACTGGCTGGCATTCTCTTACAGGAATGGTAGACATATTCCTCCTTCTCCTTAACTTGAAGTTGAGAATAAATCAATAATACCCTTCTGTGTAATCCCCATTTCATTGTCCACTGCAATTTTTCAAAAACCCCAAATAATCCAGAACTCTACGTGAAGGACAGAATGACTCATTCTCACAGTTTCCATCTGCTTATACAAATGTCCATGGTTTGAAGACGGGCTGAGAAAGTTGGGGCTGTTCAGCCTGGAGAAGAGAAGGCTGCGTGGGGACCTCATAGCAGCCTTCCAGTATCTGAAGGGGGCTTATAAAGATGCTGGGGAGGGACTCTTCATTAGGGACTGTAGTGATACGACAAGAGGTAACAGGTTCAAACCTAAACAGGGGAAGTTTAGATTGGATATAAGGAAGAAGTTCTTTACTGTAAGGGTGGTGAGGCACTGGAATGGGTTGCCCAGGGAAGTTGTGAATGCTCCATCCCCGGCAGTGCTCAAGGCCAGGTTGGACAGACCCTTGGGTGACACAGTTTAGTGTGAGGTGTTCCTGCCCATGGGAGGCGGATTGGAACTAGATGATCTTAAGGTCCTTTCCAACCCTAACTATTCTATCATTCTGTGATTTCACATGCATGGTACTGATACAATGCATTTAAAAGCTATCAGACTATACAATTTACTCATACAAACAACAGATAAAACAGCAGAGATTACAATAATAATGGCATGCTTTTCAGAGACAGCTACAGGTACCTACTATCCTATTCGCAACTCCTGGACTTTCTGAAATGCTGCCACCTCTGTTCTGTGTTGCCAGGATAAAAATTGAAAATAGGATTCAAAACCCTATCTTTCTATTAGTGGCTTAAACAAGAAGAAACAAATACATAAATTTAATAATTAAACAGCCAAATTTTGTGATGGCTGCTAGTTTCTTGTCACTATTATGCCTTAATAGTAAATTTCACACTACTGAGAATTCTCATACACAAATCACTTATCTTTTTTCTCCCCAAAGCCAACAATTGCCAAGCAATGTAAACAAGGAAAACACAGCTGCAAATGCTCATAATGATGAAGGTGATGGTATGATGGTGAAATCTTTCCAGTTGCCAACACTGTGGCTGGACAAATAAACACAAACTCTCTCAGTGACTTTCACTTCTTGTCCCTTTTTTCTGTTATTGGCCTCTTCTCAAATATCTACCCATAAAATTCTGCCTATTGCTTCTTGGCTGAAAGCATTGGGAAGGAAGCAACAAATGAACAAGGACTCTGACAAGCCAGAAAAGTGCACTGTTTCCAACAATAATTCTTGCAAACTGGGCCAGCAGTACAGCTAAGCATGTGTACAATTCTCTCTGTGTGGTGCTGCATACAACAATAACCTTACGTATGTCCCACCACAGGTCACTCCACCAACAGCCTGATAACAGTTGGAGGCAGAAAGAGACATACCATGGTGACATACTGATCACTACCAGAGAAGAAGGCTCAGCCATCTGCCTCCTGCTACTTGCATGAGAATACAAGCTGCAGTTTAAAACACCCTTTTTTTGTTAGCCTTAGCCCTCTGCTCATCTCCTGCATGGGGCAACACAGCTTCTCTTTACACAGGAGGATGTCTCCCGCCTTATTAGGAACACAGCTAGCAGATTGAGAGAAGCAATTATCCCCCTCTGCCAAGCACTTCTTTAGGCCACATCTACAATACCGCATCCAGCACTGGTCTTCCAATACCAGAAAGATCAATCAACTGGAGCAAGATAAACAATGCCTCCAAGATGGTCAGATGGCTGGGGCACTTGCACTATGAGAACAGGCTAAGGGAACAGGTTTGTTCAGCCTGAAGAATAAATGGTTTTGAAGGGATGTAACAGCAGCCTTTCAACACTTGCAAGGAGATGGAGAACTCCTTCAAGGAGTATCAAGAATAGGAACCAGGACCTTCACAGTGATTGGGAACACAACAGGCAATGGGCATAAATTGCAACAAGAGAGGTTCAGATTGGATATAAGAAGAAACTCTTCTACCACGAGGACAGCCAAGTAGTGGAAAAGATTAAACAAAGAGGTTACACAGGCTCCATCACTGGATACTTTCAACACCTGACTGGTCACAGCTGACTCTACTTTGAACAGGACCTCCCAAGGTCCCTTCAGTCTGAATTATCATATAATCCTGTGATACCTGCCATTCACTTTTGCAAGGCTCTGTGCTTTGAACATAGGTGGCTGTTATGTTGTGGATAGTGGGGTGCATACCCCGCAGAAGTTTAGACCCTTGGTAAAATCTGAGTCTTATTTCCCTCTTAAACTAAGCGGAGAAAGCGCACCAGCTAGCACTGTACCTCAGCACACTGGAAAAGGAAATATATATCAGAACAGGAAATGTTCTGTGCCTGTGCAGTAGCCTTCAGCAGAGTTTTCCCCAAGTTTCATCAAAGATGGGCATTCAACAGGCAAGATGAACCAGTCAGAGGTTAGAATGTGCCAACACCCCAACTGTCTTGTGACTTCATTTGTGAGGTGAGGAGTGAGAATTTATTCATGTATGTATTATACATGAAGCACACCCGTAAGCAAGTGCTTCAACCCTACAGGCAGAGTGAACTTGAACAAATAGATCATGTGAAAATGAAAAACAAGTTCAGTAAATGTGCCACAGAGTACCAGTGCATTCATGCGCCAGCTCAGCAGCCCTCAGCAGGAATCTTGTCAGTGCTTGGAGATGGTCTGGTAAAAACTTGGACTGAGAACAGAACAGGGCACACAGGAAAAAAACTACAAGGTCCTTTACAAAGTAATGGCCATTTCTCCTGGTTTTCCCATGCTACAGTAACTAAGTATATCTCGCATGTCACTATTACCCTGATAATAAATAACCTACCCTGTCCTTATTCATAGCGCATTCCTTTCCTAACACCACTGCTGTGTTACAAACATACACACACATCTACAAAATTCTCCACTGAGATCCCCACCAGTCCAAAAGCTCTCAAGCCACAACTGCCTTTGAAGGAAGCAAAGGTGACCCAGGCTAAGCAGCAGCTGGCCCTGATGCACACAAGCAGCACGGGCTGTCACTGGCACAGAAATGAATTGAACAACTGGATCAGCAGATGAAAGTGGACTGTCTGCTGTATGTAACCACAATGCAGTTCCAGATAGCTCCAAGAAACACTGCAGTCGGGGTACAGTACAGCTGTTTACAGCTTTGCATCCCACTAACAATTAAACTTGCCTTAAGGAAAGGAAGGTCTGTTAAGACTTCTCACTGCAGTCTCCCTTGTAGATAACTGCCTGAGGAAAGACCTTGTGGCACCTAAAGATTTATTTATTCCATGCATAGCACCTTAATTATTCCATATGACACACACCCAAGGTGCCAGCAACAGGCAAAATATTAGATATGAGCAATAATTCCAAGACTAAGATGGTGACCACTTAAAACAAATAGCTATTTAATTTAAAGACTTCTTCAGTTATACTCTGCTTTGAATATGGATCACATAGGTCTTATAATTAAAAGAGGAAATGTTCTTAACTTTTTATTTATTCATATCTGATGAGACAAAATAGTGATGCAGCTGAAATTAAAGCAAAGCACACTTTCAAATATAAAACCTGCACATGCAGCCAGAACAACAAATGCAAAATTATCTCCTGTCTTTGGTCAGCGTTGTAACTTTAAGTTACACCAATTACTTCTCTATTTATTTTTCCAGCGAGTCTGAGAGCATGGACCCAGTTAATAGATGCAACTCAGAGATGCTCACTCTTGCCAAACGTGACCTAATGCTTACCAACCTTACCTGCAAGTTTCGAGTTAAAGCAGTTTTGTATTTTCCATTTCCTCTCATTTGAGTTGATCAGTTCAACTGGAGTTTTGTCTGTTTCTAAAAGACGGATTTCACATAGATTAGAAAAATAACCTTTCACTGAGAAGCAGAACCATCTGAATTGAGAGCATGCAAGGAAATGAAGATGGGAAAAAAGGCTGGCACTATGATAAAGTACACAGTTGTATCTCAGGGAAAAAGGAGTCAGAAGGTGAGGAAAAGGAGCATCTCAAAAAAATAGTGTTTCATAACTGAGGGAAGTAGAGGACAGTGGCTGGAGAATAGGGCATAAACTATTTTCTTTCCTGCCAATGCGCTATTTACTAACGCAGTGAAGAAAACATGCAAAATGGGTCAACAATGCTAGAAGAACAGAAACTCCACAGTGCTATCTCTGTCCAGAAGACAAGAGGATAGGATGGTCTGTTAGAAATACAAAACATGAAATGCGCCTTCTATCACATGATCTGCCCTGAAACATCAAGCAATCTGAACACAACTATCTATCCCTGTCACCAGGAAAAAGAATACTCTTACAGATCAATGGGAGCCATTCCCTGATTTATGGATCTCATATCCCTCAAAATTGTTCTCATAAACATCATGAATCCATATGGTGTCCAAGTGTTACATTTAGTGTTTGATTTAGGTTAAAGGTACTTAAAACAAACAAAACCAGACCCAAGATGTTCCTATGCACTTGGAGGGCTCCCCACTGATTCTTCCTTAGCCGATTCTTTCAAATAATTCAAGTTCATTAAATCAGATCTAAAGGATTTCCCATTTAGAAGATAACATAGGAACGAGACGCATTTTATTAAAGATTCTCAGAGAAAACCTGCATTGAATTGCGGACCTGCTCTATCTGGATTTTTTTAGTATCACATATCCTAAGCAAGGTGACTATTCACTGCTCCTTAAAGGCTTCACTACTATTTTTTTATTGTTTTAGTTAGGTTTTTTTAACCACAGTTCACAGCTCTGAGTAAAGAGCCTGACTTCTGCAGGCGGACAATACAAAACCCACAAAGGCCAGCAACAGGTTGGCCTTTTCAGCAACAGGGAAAAGCAATGTTACCAGCAGCACACAATCAGCGTCACCCTAGAACTCCAACAAAAAATGAAGTGGGAAAGAAAACAAAGGAGGTAGGGACAGGCCAAAAAAATAATATACACACACACACACGCACACACAGAGTTTTGTAAATATGAAACGACAAAGGAAAAAAAGATAGAAAAGAGCAAATCAGTGAGGGAAAAAAGAAGACAGAAGCAACAAAAACTGACATTTGACTGCCATCCAGAGCCTGCTAAACTTAAAAAAATCTCTCAAAACTTTGATTAGGTTAGAAATCCCAACTACAGCAACTGCATAGCAGGGAAAATTACTCCCTCACGACTGCAATCAGAAAGATTTGCAGGAAAGGAAACATGGAGGAGGTAATAAACACCAGCACTGAAGCAGCAGCAGCACAAGAAAGTGTATCACTGTGAGCACATGATTGTTGGCTGAGAAAAGGAATGAGAGAAAACTGTAATATGAAAAATTGACAGAACGTCAGAAGCTGATCTTCAGACAATCTAAATATGAGTCAGAATATGAAAAATGGTTATTGGCTAGTAATTCAGTGGACAGCAGCTACACAAAAGACAGTAAATTGATATTCAGAGCTTTTTAGTTTGGCCTGGTGTCATTTTGTTTGTTTTACTTTTAGACTATTACTTTGGTGATTCTCTTTAAAAGGTATTAAGCCAATTGCAAATGCAGTGATATTCTACCCCCGTAGTAAATAGTAACTGTTGTTTTGCTGCTGAGCTGAAGCATGAGCTCTCTCCTCTCCAGAGAAGGCGTGACATAATAAGTTCTTAGTTCACTGCCCAGATATCACTATATGGAATAAATAACTAACACTTCTTAAGGTCAGTGAAAAGAAACAACAATTTACATTGCTATAGCCTAAGGCAAATAGCTATATAAAGTAATGTTTTGCTGGCAGATCCCCAGTGCTGGTATCTATAAAAACTACCAATAGCTGTGTGTTTAAATAAGGACCGCCTTAAGGCATATGCATTGATTATGCTTTCCTCAGCGAAAGCTTAATGGGTTTTGCTGATGAGACATGTGATAAATCGATCCACTCAAGGGACGATCCACAGCCTCTAGTCAAAAAGGCTAGTGTCCTGGCCACCCTGGAAGTTGGCATGCTTGCTCCTGCTATGTGAACCATGGTAAAATTGCCAATGGAGCATTAGCTAAAAAGAACAAACCTGAACAAATCACACAAACACCTCAGTAAAAATGTATAGGTCTATTATATATATGGGTGTATTAGCAAAATGCCAGCAACGGACATTTTTGGCTTTGGAGACAGTTACCTCATTAGCCTGCAATACAGCCTCAAAGACGTGGCTACGGTCTACCCAAAAACATCACATGGATTTCTTAAATTTTTTACCAATTTCACTATCAAATTTGGCAAAGGATTAACAACACATAAATGCTGAAAAAATTTAAGTTAACAAAGAATTCTCTTTACTCAAAGAAGTTCTCTAAAAAAAGTTTTTTGGTTGTTTGGGGGTTTTTCCATTTGTTTGTTTCTTCATGATCTGTAAACAAAAATCTGACACAAGGTCAAATTTCAAATGAACAGTTTTCTGGTAATAGTTTAACTTAGGCTATGTACCCCTCTTCCAAGAGTTTTCAAGGCCCAAGCGTATCTCTTGAACAGTAACCCAAATACCACTAATGGTATGATAAGTTGTATCAGTGGACTAAATCAGGAATGGATAGACTAGTTGTAAGGTGACACAAATCAGGCTTTCCTCCAAACAGGAACTGACAGACTGCAATCAATTTGTCACAGTAATGGTGGAATTCAAATCAGGGATCTCATCTTAGTAACCACTAAGACTGCTCCTAAACATCAATGGAGAAAGACAGGCACCTCCAAACAGTGACCCATCACATTCTGTAAGAGCTAAGACATGGTATTTATAAAAAAGAAAAAACAAAAAGGAAAAAAAAAAAGAGATCAGCAATGACCTTTGGAAACAGCCAACATGACAAGGGGAAGAAAATACAAACAGCAGGACCCCTCAGAAGGTCGTGGCTCACACCAGCCAATGGAGACCACTCAGCTTTTTGAGAACTTCCCAGCAGATCAGCAGTAGCCCCTGAGAATCCTATTTAATGCCTCAGCACTGCAAGAACTATTCAATTCCCTCTTCCCCTATCTTCAGGCCATCATTTATCCTACCAGATCTCTCTGCACATACCTTTTCCTTCTTTGAAGCCTTGAACTGAGAGCACTGAAGATGCTGAGATATACTATGAGTCCTTGGAAAATTATTACTTTGTGGACAGAAACGGACATTTCACTAACGACATACCACTCATAACCATTGAGAGCAGGTTAAATAACTATACTGCGAAAAGAAACCTTAAACTATTTTCACCAAGATTTTCACTACCTCATTGGAGATACAGAAAAATATAGTTAAGAGTAAACCCAAACATTCTTTATCGTTTTCAGCATTACTACATGCATATAGATCATTAAAGTACAGCAAGATGGAGGAGTTTCCCCAACCTCAGCCTACTTGAGAGTCCTCTGTTCCTAGGCACTAATGATATTTATATTTCAGATGGTAAAAATATAGTAAATTCTAAAAAATATTTATGCCTCCAGTAATTTTTGTTCAAGTGTGACAGTGAACTCTGGAGTATTGCCATTAAATGGAAATACTAAAAAAAAAGTGAAAAATTTCTTTTTATAGCTGTTGACAGTGTAGCTGCAGAGCTACTACAAAGTAAGAAATTTTACTGTTATTAGGTGGGATGATACTTTAAAATTGACTAATCTTGATCATATAAAACGCTAGTGTATCCTATAAACTTCTCACAACACAGAGATAAATCAAATCAAAAAGGCCCAAAAAGGCACTAGATTGAGTACACCTTCCTAGATACAACTATTAGGTACTAGGGAATGGCACTGGTGTTTGATTTATGTATTTAGTGCAACAAAAACATCAGAGTTCATGTGTAAGTAACACATTTACTTGCAGGTAGTATAAAACTGAGATTTCCTGCTCAGGTTTCTACAAGGAGAAAAAACAAGCAAGGTACTTGTTGCAACTATCACTGACCTTCCTCAATAACAGGGGAAGGAGTTCAAGTCCATAACAATCTAGCACAAGAAGCCCAGGGAAACCCATCAGCTACTGAACCTGAAGGAGATCCTAATCAGTCCTGACACTCCTTCCTAAGAATAATCATTGGATCTTATCACCTAACCTTGCATTTTACCAAGGAACGCTGCTGCACCATATTATTTTGGTTGCAAAGTAAACCTGAAGAACATAATACAGCATCTGTTACCCAATTTGGAAAAATCTATACCACTTTCCATATACAGGAAAATGACAGTCTCCACCAGCAAGAAAACATCAAAGGCCTACTGTACATGTAATGATGTATTTATGTTTCCTTTCTTGCATCAAAGAATAAAGGTTTTTAAAAAAATAAAAAAATCTATATTTATATAGACATTTTCAATAAATCAAAAGACAAATCAGTGTTTTATCTTTTGTCACACTTCTGACAGAAGTTTTCCTAAGACTTATTTTTTTGTAGCACATGTAAGTGACTATAAAGCTATTCTTTAATTAAAAAAAAAATAAAAAAAATATAAAAACTTTTCAGGATAATGATTGTTTCCAATACCGATAATTACAGAAGACTTATCATGCACTTGAGACAGTACCTTACAGCTTTCTGAAGCACTTCAGTTAATTTTTTTTTCCCCCAATAAGCCTTTCTTCTGTTGACTGCAAGTCTGGTAAAAATAGGAACACAGACCATCAAATTATGACAATTTCTCTCACAATCCTAGAGCAAGATCATCGAGAAGAGAATTATTTATTTATTTGTCATTATTTTAGTCTTATTCCAGTATGCAGAATATGCATGAAGTCTAAGCTTCTGGGCTACTGCAAAGTCCTACTGTGTTGCCCTGCAATAGTGCGACACGCTTGAATTTAAAACTGAAATTCATCTATTTGTAGGTTAGTAGTACCTCCACAAACATCACAGGCTTCATTATAAACTGTTCACTGGCAAAATTTCTGGTTTAGCATCAGATTATTTGATAGCCAGTACAATTACAATTCTTTTTTTTATAGCTGAAGTCTACTTTCCCCAGTTGGAAAAGCATGATTATATCCACAGAATTTCTCTAGTTCCTTCTATTTTTCACTCCCTCCTATCAAAAAACCAAAGAATCAGATGTTGTGACTGAAACTGTCCATTATGTTCTAGCTGTGGCAGCAATTGTGGGAGGATTTTTCTAATCCATTTCTGAAAAGATCTTATGAGAGTGAAGCCTAGAATGTGAGAATATTTTCCCAAAGATTTTGGATCATAATCAACGACAAGCAACCAAACCATCCTTGATTCCACCATCTTGCAATTACCTAGATTTTGTGACATCTGATTTTCACTTTTGGAACCCCCTCCTAGGCTGCTGGGTTTTAACCTTCTCACCCTCTAACCACACTACTGAGGCTCGCATCCAGGAGCTTCTCCTCAGGCTGCCTCATGTTTCTTGTGGCAATTCAACAATGCTCCATCTCTGGCCCTTTTTCCTCCCTCTCTCTTCACAACTTACATCTGCAAGCAAATTTCCATTCTTCCCAAACTTCCATCTGTAACTTTGCTGTCTGGATCTATCCTCTCAGGCAGGGGGTTCAACTAATTAGATTCACCTAATCAAACACAGACATCTGCAGTATATGTATCTACATCTGAGGCCAGTCATCTAGACTCCATTAATAGTTAATAGAGAGGCACTTCCAGATATTTAGTATAGATTGGAGGAGTCATGACTTAAAAGGGACTATTCGTCTCCATTGACTACAAAGATTTCAAATTATGTTGATACTTACAATGTAAAAGTTCGAAGTTTACTGTCTAAACTCTACTTCCCTAATACCTCTTTGGAAATTGTCTGTTGTCCAAGACACACACTATTCTACTCCTAGCCTCCTTGTTACTATTTTTCTGCTTCCGCTATTTATCATACCTACCTATTGTTTCTCATTTTATACTAAATTGTTTCTCATTTTATGCTAACAATATTTATAATATATCTATAATATTTAATCTTTGGACTAAAGCTACTAAAAAAAACTAATGAGAAAGACTTTTTCTTCAAAATTAAGGTTTTATCCCACCACAATCCAATGTATTGTTGCAACTTAGCATTGAAAAACATATTTTCAAAGTTCTAGGTATACATCAGAAACATACACTTGGAGATACTGGTTTTCGGGGGGGGGGGGTTGGGGTGGCGTGAAATCTCATCCTACATTTTTTTTCTGCATGTCTTTAGGTAGCTAATTGAAATAAGATATTGTTCATAATAATAGACTAACTGTGTTTCCATATCCCCTAAGAAAAATCAGTGAACTAGTGGTCAGAGGGCCCTAAACTGAAGATGGCTTTTGATTTGTTGTTCTTTCTTACAAATAAGATGGAAAACTACATTTGTGTACATCTTGCTTTGCAAGTGTGCTCTAAAAACAAAAGAACAAAAAACCTCTACTTGAAACAGATTACAATAGCAAAGGAAAAAAAAAAATCAACCAATTAAAGCAATTACACCAATTAAATAATATTACCTCTTGAAAACAATTCCATTCTCATTTAGTCATAAAAAGAATTTAGGGGGATTTGCTTATTTATTTTGCTTTCTGGTTGTAAAAGTGATTTCAACTCCTAAAACAAACTTGAATGACATGGAAAAAATACCTGTTCTAGTACTAACAGAATAGTGGGAACCCAATTTTCTAAAAAAAAAAAAAAAAAAAAAATATAAGCTCTCCTGCTCAATCAACAACATTAAAACTTATTCATCATACTGCAACATCAGATTAGCCCAGTGCTCTGGAAGGGGAAGAAGCTGACAGCAGAAAAAGAGCTGGAGTAAAAATATACCCTCAAATCAGTATCCGAATCTGGGCTAATAGGAAGAGTAGCTATTGCAAGGATGAGAAGCCAGTAGAATGATTGCTGCGAGGTGCACCTGAGGCCTCCCAGAGTCTGCAAAGATATGCATTTGAAAGGAGAATGGAGCAGGACACACAGGTAGTACAATTCGCTCCTGGAAATGGGCTCTGTTTTTTACCCACAAATTTCTCTCAAAATTTCTTGAATTCAGTCTTCCTCCATACATCATTTTGTTCATTCTCTTACTTCCCTTGCTGTATATTATCAGTTAGCTTTTGAATAGTCTCAAGCAAGAGGGAAAAAAATACACAAGCAAGAAAAGGACAGAAGGACAGAAAAAAACAAATAGTTACATTTCCCCTTTCATGTCAGGCTACATGCAAAGCAGTAAAATATAAAATAACCAATTGAAAAACTAAATCTTGCAAGGGAGAGATTATTAAAAGTATTGTCTAGATTTTTCTTTTTTTTTATTCTTAGCAAAGCACTGTTTCTTTTCGAAAGGATTCTAGCATAAATCTGGCTGTGATAAGAAGTATAATCACTGGTTTTACCTCAATACAAAAATAAAGCATCATGAAACATGGGCTTTGATGAAAGCTCAAGACACCACCTTGTTCATCGCTTGCTTTAGAACTGCATGGTGATCACCCAGACTGTTCCTGACACACAACTCTTAAAATCCCAGTCGTGGAGGCTCCATAGCACCCTCCGCCACCACCCACAATCTATTCCGGTGGATAGATACAGGGTTATACTATGTTACCATCTAAATGAAACAGACATGGCAAACATTACCCCTCTGCTCTTCCTCCGGCTGTAGCAAGAGCCGGACGAGAGGGCGTTCCTTGAACTGTGAGGACTAAAAGATGGAGTGGAGCATCTCAGGCTGTCCTCCGGCACCTGAGCATTAAGTTCCTAACTCTGAGCCTTTCTCTGTTGTAACCTTAGTAGCAGGATTAGTATGTCTAAGACGCGGCAGGGTGGGTGACAGGCCAGAGTGAATGGGCATCTTGAGCTCCAGCTCCAGGAAATGTCTGGAGGGATTGGAGAGAAGGCAGCGCAGGCCCAGCCACAGGACCTGAAAATTATATGGGTGAGAGCAGGCATATTTCCTTGCCAAAGAACGATCTCCGCAATATGGGCGGCTTGGTGGTCTGAGAGTTTGCAACCACAACTGTTTGCAACTGGAGAGTGAGGGGGAAAACACAGGAGAGATTACTCCTTGCATCAAACTGTGACAAAATTCTGCAGAAAGGGATTTTTCCGTGCTTCTGAAGCCAACAGTCTTGAGATTAAATGTTCATTTTCCACAAGATATATGACTTTACAGTACTGAGCAACAACTTATGATGCACCCAATCATTACTACCTATAAACTGAAGATTACGAGAGCAAAATTTGGCCACAAGAATCATCATCAATACAAATACTCACTGCCTCAACAGCAAGGACATACTGCAATACAAAATAATGTTCTATAATGCAATACATAATAAATGCAGCATTAAATCCTGGCATAAGTGTAATTCTTCCAAGCACTTCATGACAAAGTTTAAATACATTTTACTGCTCTCCTATTTGAAGCCCTAGACAAGCATTAAATTAACATTTGTGGAGAAGATAATCTATTAAATAGAATCATAGAATAGTTAGGGTTAGAAAGGACCTTAAGATCATCTAGCTCCAATCCCCCTGCCATGGCCAGGGACACCTCACACTACACCATGCCACCCAACGCTCTGTCCAGCCTGGCCTTGAA
>WYDI02000384.1:331-15885 GCA_009867235.2 Psittacus erithacus
GACACATGGTGTCATCTGTGGGCTCTGGAGGGCAGGAAAGCACCCTGAGGTGCCCTAGGCCATCTCACCTTGGTTACATGAGCAGCTCTGAGACCATCCGAGGCCATGAGCTCCATGTCTTCCACCTCCCCATGCTGCAGCTCGGCCATCTCACTCAGGAGGTCCAGGTGCAGAGGCAGGTGAGCCAGCTCCTGGGACATGGGGAGACACAGCCCACTGAGTTCCAGGGGTGCCCTGTGCTGGGACAGAAGATGGAGGGGAGCAGGAGGCACTCCTGCAGGAGGGCGTCCCACCAACACAGCCCCTTGGGCACTTCAGTGCCTTTGCAAGGGGAGCGGGTGAGACGATGGCACAGTGAGGTTGAGCTCACCTTCCTCAGGGCATCCCGCACCACCAGGTACAGGGCAGTCACCTTCTGCCCAGCATGGATTTTTGTTTGCATCTTCTCAATGTCGTTCTCCAGCATACGAACCACCTGGGGCAGAGATGGTTGGGGACAAGGGACAATACCATGTACTGAGCCCAGTGCCCACCAAGGGGTGCAGGGCTGACTGAAACCCCCCACGGGTGCTGCCACCCCAGGAAGGGGCCCTGGGACCTGTGCCTTGTGCTGCTTGTCATCCATCTGGACATCCTGCAGCTGCTGCAGCTGCCTCTGCAGCTGCTGCTGGGCCCGGCTCCTCTGCTTCACCTGGTACAGCAGCATGTTGCATGTGTTCACCCGGTCATAGATTTCAGCCCGGAGCTTCTCCTGGGCCACCTGCATGGGATGCGAGCATTTGCCAGGCTGGAGGCAGGGCTCGCTGGGCACCCTCGGGAGAAGGGGTCCTGCCTGGAAAACTCTTTGCCAAGGTAGAGCTGGGGATGCTGGGACATGGTCACTCCCTTGGCAGAACAGGAGCTCTGCTGGGGCAAAGGACCTGCTCGGGAAGGAGCTAATGGAGGACACTGGTGGGTCCCACAGTGCAAACGGTCCCACAGGATCACTCATGAGCACCCCCTGTGTCTCATTGCACCAGCCCTGTGGGGCTGTCCTGGTGCTAACATCAGGTCCCTGTTCCCTACACCCTGTTCTTCCAAGCATCCCCTGAGCCCCAGGCTGCTGCGAGCAGCCTGGGCCCACTGGACCCTGCTATTACCTCCAATGTCTTATTGGCCAAAGCGATGCCCAAGGGCTGCTTCGCTCTGCAAGCCTCAGAGATGGTGAGCTCATGCTGCGGGCAGAAGAGGGGCAGAGACCACATCACTGCCAGTCTGGGGATAGTCCCAGCCTCCTGCTGCCCTGCACTTCCTGCTCCTGGAGAAGACCAGTGGAGGAGCTGGCTCTGCAGGTGCAGCAGAATCACGGTCACGGAGACAGCAAATGGGACCTGCTGGTACCTTCCGGACAAGGCCCAGGACATGGACATCCTCCTGCACTGCCTCTCGCAGCTGAGGCAGCAGCTCTCGGTTCTGATTGAACTTTTCTTCCTGTGACTTGGCGTAAAACTTCCTTGCTTGCCCTGCAGGACATTGAGGGGCTGCTGGTACCATGCAGGATGATGCGGGAACCAAAAGCCCCTACCTGGCCCAGTTCATAATGCAAAGCCAATGGGGCAGCACCTTGCAAGGCTATGCTGGCACGCAGCTCACGGATGCGCTTGCTGAGGTTTGTCTTCTGGCCCAGCATGGTGCTGGTGCTCCTGCCTTGGCTCTCCAGCCCCACTGTGTATGTAGCAGCCACTGCAGTTCTACTGCCTGGTGCAACCGTCACAGAGCTGCGACCATGCTGATGGAGCTGAGCAACCTACGTCCTCATAACTGTCGCAGGGCTGTAACCACAACACAGAGCTGAGTTCTCCACACCGTCGGAACTGTTGCCAGGCTGTAACCATAGCAATGGAGCAAGAGCAGCCTGTTGCTGCCTTTGGAAATGTCAGTTAATTAGTCAGGAAACAGCCGGGCAGGGAGTTACGCTCCTGTTGACATGGGCAAGAGCCAACCAGCTCCCAATACTGATATTTATTCTGATGCTCACCATATGTTCTTGCTTAGCTACAAACATGACAAGAAATGCAAGCACATACAGTTATTTGTTGGTCAATACCCTCAAGCTCCTGGTACCAGAGAGTTGCAGAAAAAGACAAAGGAAATGGCCTTCCCAGCACCACGCTGGTACACCAGCTGAGATCAAGTTTCTGTAATGCGGGATCTTTAACCTGCAGCCATCCTTTGTGTCCTCAGGGTTGAACACTGAAAACAAAGAAATACTGGATTGTCAAATATCCTCTGAGGCTCTTACTCAGCATCTCCTTTGCAGATTTATAAACGGCATGTTAGTGCTAATAGCCAGTGACAAGCTAAATACCAACATGATCATCTCCAGTGCTTCATCAAGCCTGCATGAAGAGATGGCCATTTGAAAAACAAGCAGTTAAGGGCTTGTACACCCAAGGAATCTCACCAGTCTGGCCATGCATGTAGAGATCTCCACGTTGAGGCCGTGTCCACATGACAAATACAGGAATTATACCCCTAAACTTTCCTAGGTAACATTTCAACACACAGATTACACCTTGGGGGCAAGAGAAAGCATTTTAAATCAGATAAAGGCAGTTCCTGAATCTCCATTTCACTGTCCCTCAGCAAAACTCAGCCTCGACAATGGCAGGGCCTTCCAAAGTGTTACCAAGGACATTTCGCCCAACCTTGCACAGCCCGCAGACTGCTGCAGAGAGCTTCCAAGAGGAAGCCTCTGACTAAGGACCTTGTCCCGTAGACCCTCTGCACCTGACATATCAAACCTCTCCTCCTCCAGGTGACTTCCACATTCCCTGGTAAAATGTTAGAAAATTCACAACCTGGTAATGGTACAAGGGAAAAGGCCCTGTCAGGACTACAAATCAGGGCTCTGTTCAAGTGTCATGGGTCAGGCAGTTGAGTGCTCTGAGCAAACAGCAAACAATGAACACAACACATGCTCACCTAGAAGAGAGATCTAGCCCTTGGCTGGCCTGCAGCTCCTGGCTCTCTACCTACCACCAGTGTGGAAACAGGCACACGATACTAAAGGCTCCTGAAATTCCTGCTGGTTTAAGTCACCCAAGTACAGGTGCTTCGCACGGTACTTTGTATTTTAAGCATCTCCTTCTCCAGTTGTCATCCTTTCTTCTCCTGCCCTTTGAAACACAAAAATTCAATTAAAAGCAGTTATTTGACACAACTGAAACAAGATTAAACACAGCTGTCAAGAACTATACACTGTGCTGCAGGAGCTGGCTGGGAACTCTGTGCGTGTATTAGAAAGCAGCTTAGACAGACAGAGGGAAAATGACAGCTGCCAGAATTGTTCTCTACTGCCCCCAAAAGAAAAGGGGCACACACACAAACAGCTCTTGCTGGGGAATTATGGCCCAGCAACAGCCTGTCAAGCTGAATGGCCAGAGGCCACTACTGCGTGGTCAAGAGGCGTTTGAGAACAACTCACTGGCGCAGGCTCCCCCTTCAGGCTCCAAAAAGCACTGCTACGGCCAGAAATACCGGCAGCATTATTAACAAAAATAATTCTTTCTTTCTGTACTTAGAATACATAAATAGATAATAAATTATTTTTATTAATGTAGCTAGGTATATTTTATGAAGAAGCTGTTTGCAGAATACTTTTTTCTAAGTCAGCAAGTACTGTTCTATCCAGTGAGACATCTTTCAGAAGGGTCCTTTAAAGTATTTAAATTCTCAAGCAGCCCATTAGGGAAGTCTAAGTCAGTTTTCACACTGCCAAGAGATCAGGTTTTAGACACTCTGCATCTCTTCTTCTAAAGAGAATGCAGGTCTCTCTTCTTGAGGCTCCTCTCCTCACATACAAAAGCCACCCCTCAGTGACCAATGCAATCTTCCAGGCAACACTGACAACTTAAAAGTAAAAATGATCGGCACTGTATCAGTCAAGCACTCGTCAATAGCAACCCTTAAAGTAAGCCAAAGCTAGAGTAACTCTGTATCACATCTTAACGCAATCCTCATTAGTGTAATTCTGACACAAACCATTCCTATAGGCAAACACAACTGTAAACCAAGCAAGTGTAAAATGATTAAAAAAACCTCCCAAAAACACTGCACGGAAAAATCCCAAAGGATTAGTGTCAGAGAAGATTTGGCGACAAGAGACTGGAATAAACACAAAGGCCTAACAGAAAAGCGTGGCCAGCGCCAGTCAGTTCGTAAGATGGTTTTCATCATTCCAGCTTTTCATCTCCTTCCTCCACATCCTTCAGACTGAGCACTTCCAGTGTTCCTTTCCCTTTTGTCTCACTTCGGATCAGCTCATCAATTCCTCTGAAGCAGCCAGGATCAATAAGGCACACCTGAAACATTTCACATTTCATCAGTCAGCATTTGACTTTTAACAGCCTCTTTTCAAGGTCAAACATTAATTTTTATAAAATAAGATTGCCCAGTTACTCCAAAGAGACTTTGCAGCATTGATAAATGATTTCTGTTAAGGGATCCTTCCACACAAGTTCTGCAGTTCTATCTGCCCACACCGGACGTGGATTTTGACAGCTGGAATTGCTAGATTCTAATCTGTTCTCAGACAGATTTTGCTAAGACCAAGTTTTGCTTTAACACGGCCCTTTTTCTATAATGCTAATTTAACCACTGTCAAAATATAGGCTGACCCACCAAATAAAGATGAGTAACATTCTATTTATGCAGAAAACCTCATCCTTGTTGTAGGATCATCAGTGCTAAGAGATTACACCATACTTCTCAGCTGGAAGCAGCAATCTCTGTGGAATAAAGGCTGCTTTCAAGCTGACATCACTAGGATTGTGTGAAACTAAAACTCACAAACTATACTTCTGCTTAACAATTTCTGGTAAACCTCCAGTTCATCTGAACAACTTCCATACACTAATTCACCTTCTAGTAAAATGTACAGCTGTAGTGATGGTGTCACAGGTGATGTCAGCATGAAGCACAGGGACCAAGTAACAATGACTGAAAGCTTGGTCTGATGCTGATGCCTCCCTGTGGAAGTGGATAAGGTGCCTCCTGGGTCTCCAGATCACAAGTCTCTGGCAGAAGCCCCCAGCGTGGCTGCTCTTGATGGGTTACAGAGAAGCTTGTGACTGTAGGGGTGACCCAGACCTGAGTTTCGCTCTCTCTCCCTGGTCTTTTCCAGCACATTTGTGCAGCCTTGCCTGGAAACTGCCACTGCTCAAAGCAGAGGCAAAGTAGAGGAAAACAGGTGAAATAAAGAGTAATAATAACACTAACAAGTATTGTTCAACCCCACAGGTTTAGTACAACAGTGGGAGCAAGTACCCACAACCAAAACATGCAGTGAAGCAGTGCCATGTGCTCTGGCCTATGAATCAAAGATGGGCAAGGAGGCGTGAATACTGTTTATTTTAAATGGGGGACATAAAAAGCAAGGGCAAACAAATTGCACGTTCACAGTAAAACAAGAGTAAACCAAAACAATAGTAGTACAATAGTAGAACATTTCTAGGATAACAGAACAACAGTAAAAGTCCTCAACAGAAACGTCAGAACCAACACTTTGGTCCTGGTGGCCCAGAAAGCCCCTCACCATCAGAATGCTCTTCATCCTTGGAGAAGAAAACCAAACAAAACCTGTTTAGTCACATCCATGTACATCCCAGTTTAGAAGGAAGATGCTGTAACCGGCGGAGGAGCGCAGCAGAGTCCATGGGATGAAGCTGCCTTTCCCCGGCACAGCCAAGTCCCTTGGGCAGTGCTGGGCAGGGGCCAGCACATCTGAACACTACTAACAGTGCTCCGGGGTCTGCGCCCTCACTGAATCAAGCTTGAAGGAACTCAAAGGCAATTGAGCTTAAATATAAAAATAAAGTTTTATTCCATTAAAAAACATTTAAATAGTTGTGGTCTTTTCTGTAATTCAGACTCCACCTGACACACACACTCACACGGCTCAGAGAGCAAAGGACCCGGCAGCAAAGCCCTCCTGGGGGTGCTGGGGACCCTGCGGGCAGGGAGGGCAGCTCTTGGGTGAGCCCGGGCTCTGGCAGCCTCTGCCCCTCTCCCACTGAACGGCCCCAGGGGAGACAGCAGCGCAGCTCCTGGGAGCTGGTAAACCCCAAACGGGTGGGGATGAGCCACAGATGGAAACCAATTTGGATTTGGGGAGGATCCTCGTCCACTCTGGACTCCCCAGGTGGCTCCAAAGCACCCAAACATGGAGGGGAGAGACTGCCAGGTCTGGAGCACCCGGCCCTGGCTGCTGTCAGTCACCACAGCATGGGCACAAGTCCCAGCACAGAGCAGCCACACAGTGATGCTGCTGCTGTTAACACCCAATCAGCCAGGACATGTCCCCCAAAAAGGGACGGGTGCTCCCTGAAAGAATAAAACTCCCCACAGAAAATCCGGCATAACCAACATGCCGCCACGCACACGCATCAGTTCTTCCTCCAAACTTGATTCAATGAGCGCAAGGGAACAGGAGCACAAGTAAGCAAAACAAGAAAGGGCCTTACACAAGTGGGGCAGGGGGAGCAGTGAGGGCTGGGGGGCAAAAGACCCCCATCCCTGGCTGAGGTACCAGGGTGCAGCGCATCCTCGGCTGCGAGGGGCCGTCACCCCGCTGTGGATACTGGGCTGGTCACCCACGGCACCCGGGGGCCCAAGCCAGGCCAGCACTAACCCCAGCTCCACTGCCACGGGGAGGGCAACAAAGCAGAGCCCTGCAGAGGGAGCGCATGTTCACCAGGCCATGGGATCAAATAGGGGGAAAGATTTCGGACCTGGTGAAGATGGCATCCCCCAGGAGCCCAGAACAGCGGCCCCTCTGCAGCCATGGGGCTCTGCCGCACCGCATGGTGGGGGCTGGCTGGGGGTGCTCGGTGAGGAGAAGCACATGAGGAAAAGGTTACACCTAATGAAACATGGCAAAATAAAGCCAGGAAGGAAACACTCCCGATCTGTACAGAGGTTCATCCAGCCTTGGCTGTGGAACTGTTCAAGTAACAAGTTTTTGGTTCACCACCTCAGACGCTGCTACCCAGCACGGTTTCTGGCTGGCAGCAGAGACAGAGCCTGGCCTCATCACTCCAGTCCCACCTTGGTGCTGCTCTGGACTGGAGCCTCCACAGGTGGGGGACCAGCAGCACTGGCCATTACTTTTTGCGGGTATGCTGTCTCCGTGCCTGTAGCCGCTGGCGAGCGCCGGCCTTGGATCCTGCCCCGATGGAAAAGGTGGGGGTGGACGAACCTGGAAGCACAAAGGTTGTTCAGGTCTCTGCAGCCACCTTCCAAGCTGGCACAATCCCTATCCCAGGGGGAACGGAAGGTTTTACATCCCCAGAGCCCAGCAGCCACCACCTGAGCCGGCTCCTACAGCACAGCCGGGCCCTTCCGCCATCCTCCAGCCCAAGGGGACAACACGACCCATCAGCTGCTCGAGGCTGAAGCACCAACTCCCTCCCTACCAAAGGAAGCGCCGACTCCTCCGAAGCCTGAGGCAGGAGTGCTGGGAGTCCTGAAGGAATGGCTGCTGCTTCCACTTCCCACTGCTCCTGGGACGGGTGGGCTTTGCCCAAAGGTTGGTGCAGGGGTTCCTGGAAAGCAACATGCCATCGTCAGCTGGGGTGAGCAAAGGAGGAAAAGCCTGCCTTTAGGAAGCTGGCAGCACTTGCAGGAGGCACAGCTCTGCCCCGGGGTTGGAGCACCGCAGTCAAGATCAGCCTTTTCACCCAAGAAGCCCCTTTCATGCAAGAAGTTGCGCTCTCGTGGTAATCCCTGAGCCCTCCTGCCAGCAAGGCAGCACAGGAGGATTAGCAGGCCAGGCAGGAACAAAGGCCTCTGTCTTTCTAGATCAGGGAATTACTCAGCATGTGGGTTTCAGTTCTCCGGGAGCTGAGCTGGCCCAGGGACCATGCAAAGTGGTAGAGAAAGCCTCAGAGAGTGAGCAGGAATCGATTGCAGCTGCTGTCTGGCAGCATTTGTACCTGCCAAGATGTTCCAAGGTAGCTTTTATGCACTGGCAAGACTTTGGCTCCTGCACAGCACCAGCCTGGGCTCAGTGCCCGCAGGAGCCAATGCATCCAGTGCATCCAGAGGGGGCAAGGAGCGACATTTCAGATTCCTCTCCACCCCCAGGGCTGGGGACCGGGGCAGCGAGTGAGGGAAGCACCTTCCCTTCGCATGGCAAGGCTCTGCACAGCGCCAGCACCAGCCCCTCAGGGCTGCTGAGCCCGGGCAGCTCAGCCAGGTCTGGCAGGAAAGCTGCTGCCTAAATCTAACCCTGCCCTTCACCCTCTGCAGAAGCCCTGCCTGCCCCGACTCACCTCCAAACACGGGTTTGCTGTTGGGTGTGCTGGGCATGGTGAAGGCGAAGGGCGTGCTCTGACCCTGTGCACCCAGCGCGCTCTGCGCCAGGGAGGAACCGAATGGTGCTGCTGCCAGGGCTGCCCCGCTCTGCCCAGCCCCGAAGCTGAAAGCTATGGCAGGGGAGCCGCTGCTCAGGGCTGGTGTGCCGACCCCGAAGGCACTGGTGGAGGGTCCCGGCTGGGTGGTCACCCCAAAGGTGAAAGGAGAAGGGGTGGTGCCAAAGATGGCAGCGCCAGTGCTGCTGCTGCTCGTGGTGTGGGTGGTGGAACCAAAGCTGGCAGTGGTGGAGGTGGCTGTTGCAAAGGAGAAGACCGATGCGGTGGTCCCAAATGCCGCCTGGGTACTGCTGGTGCCGAAGGAGCCCTGGGTGCTGGCTGTGCCGAAGGCTGGCTGAGCACTGCTGCCGAATGCTGGCTGAGCAGCCAACTGGGCCGCAGGGGCTCCAAAGCTGAATGGGGGGGCAAAGCTGCCAGGGCCAGCAGCAGGCTGGCTGGTGGCTGGCTGGCTCTCAGCTGTGCCGGCACAACTGCCAAAAGCTGAAGCGGGGGAGCCAAATGTCAGCGTCACCTGGCTTGTGGTGGCTGGGGTAGAAGAGGTCAGCGTGGTCCCACCAAATATGCTAAAGCCCACAGTAGTGGCAGGAGCCACCAAGTTTGAAGGCACTTGGCCAAAGGCAGGGCCTCCTGGGACAGTGGTGGTGGCAGCAACTGTGGCTGGAGTCGGCTTTCCAAACTGGAGCATGGACCCTGGGGTGGCGAAGCCGATTTCTGTGCTGGGAGCTGAGGTGGCTGGGCCCCCAAACAGGAAGGGCTGTGACATGCTGGTGGCTGTGGCAGTGCTGATGGCCAGGCTGGTGGTGGGGCTGGTGGAGGCAGGTGTATTGACGCCAAAGCTGAAGACAGGTTTAACGGTGGCGTCTGTGAAGGAACTCTCTGTGGTGGCTGTCATAGCTGCCGTGGTGAAGATGACATTAGGGAGACCTGTGAATCCTGCCAGGGCTGCTGTGGAGGCCGCAGGCAGATCTGCACCCGAGGCTGGCTGCAATGATGGTTGGAAGGCAAAAGGAGAGGTGTTTACTGAAGACGAAGCTGTGATGACACTGCCAAAGATGGGCTTGAACATGGTGGTGGTAGAGGGTGTTGAGGAAGGGCCTGAGCTCACAGGCATGGTGACGGTGGTGGAGACAACAGCGCCATAGGGGGCTGAGCTCTCACCAAAGATGGGTTTGAAGAGAGGGGTTGTGGTAGGCACAGCAGTGCCTGCAGTCATTGCCAGCTGGTTGGAGGGAGTGGTGTCTGGCGTCCCAAAAAGCACGCTTGGCTTTGGGAAGGAGGGAGGCTTGCTGGGAGTCTGGCCCAGCTCTGTGAATGCAGGAGGTGCTGTGCTGCTGGGGGCAACAGGAACAGTCAGGGCAGATGTGCTCAGTACAGGCACAGGCTTGGTGTCAGCAGATGTGGCAGGCAGAGAACTCAACTCCAGCGACAGAGCCGGACCAGGCAGCTGGGCAGCTGATGAAAGTGGCTGGGACACTACTGCAGCTCCAGTGGAGTCTGCAAACAAGGAGAGAACTTATTTAGGGACAGGAGTCATCTACAAACAGATGGCCCTTCTGCCAAGCACCCACACCTATGCCGCAAAGGTTCTGGAGAAACATCCACCTGTGCCACAGACCTAGCCCTCTACTGTGGCTCCCAACAGGACCCTGGGCTCGGTGTCCCCAAACATGCCCCCTCAAGATTCACCTGCCAGCCCTGCTGCCAACAGAGCATTTGAACAGGGAGTTTTGCCACGCGCCTCCCACAGAGGCAGCGCACAGCTTCCACTGTGCCTCTCTTGCTTGGCCAAAGGCCCTCTCTGCTGACTCTCCTCCTCCTCCTTACCCGCAAGCATGGGCGCAGCCGCGCTGCTCTGCATCTGATTCAGGCTGTCCGGGAGTGAGCTGGTGCTAGCTGGGGCAGGAGCAGGCCACGGTGAGGTCACGGTGCAAGCCAGTGGCCCAGACATGGGCATACTCTCTGCAGTAGTGCTGGGGACCACATCTGCTGGGAAACAGCAAGAAATCAGCACCCACGGCTTGCTGTATGGGACTACCCCTTAGCAGAGCCTCCCAGCATGAACAGCTCACAGCTCCGGCCCTAGGGAACCTTGCTCATCACCCTGGGGACTGCAGGGCACAAGGTCTCTCACCTGAGTCTTCACCAAGCTCCAGGAGTTTCAGAGCCCAGGACCAGGCAGCACTGGCCCAGGAGCTTCCTCAGCCTGCACTGCACGGACACCCCACTGCCCTGCCAGCCCGTGCCATGGCTGTCTCCTCCTGGCCGTGCCCTTCACATTCCCAGCCTGCCCTTACCTGCCTTATGCCCCAGGAGTCGGTGCAACCGCTGCCGGGCTGCCTCCCTCTCCTCCTCTATAATCTCCTCCGTGATGGGGTAGCCCGGGTCAGGCGCAGGGGGCTGCCAAGAGAGAGCAGTAGCTTAGTTCCTTCTCGGGGAAGCCGGCAGAGCCGCTCTGAGGGAGCTGTGGAAGCAGGCTGGCGCCAGAGCCGGGAAGCCGTGCTGCTGCCACAGCCACCGCACAGCTCCGGTCCCCTTTTGTTTTGGACCCCGGCTTGGTGCTGAGGGCACGGCACCCTTGCCCGGGCCACTACCTGCTCCAGCAGCGGGCAGCAGTCATGCACAGCCACCACACACTGGGGCAGGGGAGAGCCTCACTTCCCACTCAGCCAAGGATGAGACCTCCTGCCCAAAGGCCGGCAGCTCAGCCTGCCCCAGCCCTGCAGGCACTGCAGTGAGCACATTCTATCCCCAGAGGCTGCGAGGCAGCGACGTACCAGCACCAGTGGTTCATTATCCCAAGGCACCAGCAGGCAGATGCTCCTCCTGCGTGGCCTTCTGTTTCCCGGTGATGGTGGTGGGCTCGGGGACTGCCGCCGCTTCTCCTCAGCCCTCTCAACAGCTACAGAGGGAGACAAGTCAGGAGCAGCTCCCAGCAGGGGCATTTGGCCTGCACCAAAGGGGTTGTCCCTCCTCACTCCTCCCTGGATGCCCATCTTGGAGGGCAGAGGCAGGGACATGGCCTTAAGCCCTGGACAAGGCTGCTATGCCCTGGGGCAGCAGCTGGACACAAGAGATCCACAGGGAAGCTGTCACAAGAGCCCGCTGGGGCTCCATGGGCCAGCAGCCCCATCCCACCTCCACAGACGGTTCTTGCACCCTGCCCATCCGAACCACAAACCACACAAACTGCCAGATGCGGCCACATCTCGCACTGTGCCATGGGACCCTGTCCACAATGGGCACACGGGAGAAAACGCCACTGCCTGAGCACCAGCATGTTCCTACTTTCCAGGGAACACCTCAAGCTCATCCCACCTGCAGACCTGAGCTACCTCGTGTCCCGCTGCTGGCCCGCACCAGTGGCCCACCCAACCCTGGCACAGAGCTGGGTTCCACCTACACTCACCTTCCTCCATCTGCACAGCCTTGTCCAATTTTACTGGAGTGCAGCTCTTGGAATGCCGCCCCTCCCGTTCCCTGCACAAGAAGGAGAGAGCCAGTTAGGGTCAGCCCCAGGCTTGGCCCCCACCCCTGGGAGCAGGATGAGACCCAGCACGCCAAGGACTCCCACCAGCATCCCTGCTGTGTTTCTTTGCTGTCTTTGCCAAACAGCAGAGCTCAGGCCAACAGCCTTGAGTCACCGCAGCAGCCTGACCGAGCTGCTCCACTCCCCTACCCAGAGTCCCGGCTCAGGCAGCCTCAGGGCAGCAGCTGGGGATCCCAGAGGACAGCTGCTGCCACTCGCAGGGCCCTGGCTTGGACCCACACTGTCAGCAGGGCAGCTGCTGTGTCACTTTTAGTGAAGACAAGGTCAGGTCCTACTCTGAGCCAGGAGAGAGGAGAACAAGGGCCTGCATGCCCAGGTGGGCACTACATTACAGCCCTACTGGAGCTCCCATGAATTGCTTTTGAGGAGATGGCAAAAATCGGAGGCCTTCTCTTTGCAGCATTTTGGCAACCAGCCGGACCCAGGACATGCCAGTGCCACACGGCAACATCACCGCTGCAGCTATCTGAGCACTTCAAGCTCTAACCCACCCTGGGAGCAGGGAGGGGATCGTGCAGGTCAGCGCTGCCGCCAGGACCACAGTGGAACAAGGCTGCAGGAATGCTGATGGATACAACAGGGCTTCCCCACAGCTGGGTGACCCAACAGCTGTGTCTTAGGGCCTGGAGTGTCATGGCTTTGTTGGAGTGCAGGACTTAGGTACTAGGATGGCTGGACAGGCAACTGCTTTCTTCTCATCTGGCATTGACAAGCAGGCGCTTGCGAGATGAGCAGTATGTTACCTTCCTTTCTTAAGAGGCCACTCTGGCATCTCGCAGCAGGAGGATGCTGTGCTGGACTGTGGGGACACACTCAGACACCTTCTCTTCACCTGTAACACAGACAGATCAATAGCAACTGATTTGGTTCGGGGGAGCACAGCCTCCTATTCTCCTGTTCACCAGAGTAACCAGAGTCACCAGTTCACATCTCCCAGGCACTGGCTACCGAGCCCACAGCCTCTCTTGCTTCAACGCTGCTCAACTCCCCTCCAGAATGTCCATGGAGGCCAAAGTCTGAGCACCCCAAACTTGATCCACTCTGGAAGCAAGCGGCCTCCAGGCTCTTTATGACTGAGGTGATGGGGAGGGAGGATGCTGCTGGCCCAGCCAGAGCAAACCCTTCCCTACTGATCCACCCTGGAGAAAACCTTTCCCTGCACAGACGCAGAGCTCCATTAGCTACAGCTAAGCCATCATGTAATGGCACGATTAGCCATTACAGCTCAGCAGGTGCTGAGGAGACCCGCGTCTAAGTGGGAACACAGGGCTTCCATGCATGCTGCTGCCTCCAGCTGAAAAGGTGCCAGCACAGCAAAGAGGTTTTGTCTTTCCTCTTCCTCTGGATGTATACCCTAGCACACTGGCCAGGGCAGAGGGGGGAGGGAAAAAGAGCTGTGCGCTGGGCACCGGGGCTGCCTTCGGCAGGACAGTTCCTACCTGTGGGAGTCCCCGACTTGAGCTGTAAGAGCTGGCGATGGCATTGCGCTCAGAACCTGGGATGCCTGCAGCGTATGTTTTGCTGGGAGAAGAGATGTTCGATTTCAAGCACTCCTCTAAGTGGTGTGAGTCAAGGTCCCTCTTCATAGCCTCAGGCCTGGAGGAGGTTAAAGATTTTATGAGTTCCCCACAAGTCCTTTTAATGAAGGGTGAATGGAGGAAAGCAACCCCGCTCCTCCTCACAGTGCATGACTTGGAAACAAGCCTCAGCAGCAGCACCACCTGTGCTCAGGGTGACAAACCAAAGGCACAGCCACAGGCTCTCATGCTCTCCCCAAGACAAAGGCAAGCACCCTTCTCAGAGCCCACAGGCTTTCAGACTCCCCACCCCCAGCTCACAGAGTTGCTTTTGGCCTGAAGTACTTACTTTGGTACAAGAGAGGCGGGGGCACCATTTGCTTCTGGTGTCTTTACAGCCAACTGCCCACTTTCACTGCTGCTGCAGCGCCTGCAGGAGAGAAGGCACAAGTCTGTGCTAGCGTGGAGGGCTCTCGGCATGGGGAGAGGACCCCTTTCCAGGCAGGCTCAGCACTGGAAAGCACAAACATTGCTTTTTTCCTGCCACCCAATACCCAGGACAGAGTTTTCCCCCATCTGCATCCTTCTGCAGGTTCTTTTTCCACTTGGACCTGTCCTCACTGCCTCCCACCCAAACTGCCTCCTCCCAAGCACCAGCACCTCCACCAGCTGCCTGCTGGTCAAATCCATTATTTGAAGCCAAAATATTTCAGAGAGATTCAGCAGCTTGTTTCTGGAACAGACCTGAGCAATGAAACTCGTATCTCTGACCTCTTCCTAACCAGTGCCCCAGGATGCTGGGAGTAAGAAATTGAATCCCCTTCCTACCATGACTCAGTCAAGAGCTGAAGTCTGAAAGTCCTACAGCAAACCTGCTGTGAAGCTGGGCTGGAGGTGCATGATCCACCTTGTCACTTAGCCCAAGTGCTTCTCTGGAGCTCTGAGCATGCTGGTTGCAGGGCATGGGTAATCCTGCGCTCTCCAGGTGACTTTGGCTTCTTTCAGCCCTCAAAGGTTGCAGGATTTGCTGCCTAAAAGCATTCTGCATGCTTGCCAAGACATTAATGCCTTCAAAACTGGATTTTGTGGCAGAGCTTGTTCATTGGCACATTGAAAGAAATGAAATAAAGAAAAAAAACCCCAGGCTTACGCTGTCTGTGCACCCATCCTATTGCTGTCCTGCTCGACTCCTGCAGGCTGCAGATTCACCAAGCCAAGGGTTCAAGGGCAGAGAGAAGCTTGGCAGTGGCAGACAGAAGGGCAGGCTCTGCCCTGCAGGAGCCCCGCGAACCACCACTTGTCCCACTGTGCTGTCTGGGCCACCTCTAGCAGCAGCCCTGGTGCAGCACGAAGGTGCAGCACTGCCCAAGCCACTCTGCCGCAGTTCCTCCTGCAGCTCCCCTTCTCCAGCCCAGGCAGGCGGCCCCAGCATACAAGGGGCACAAGGTAAACAGCCTTCACATCCACAAGGGTTAAAACCAGGAGGGGAGAATGGTGAGGCAGCATCATGCCTGGGCAGAGAGAAAGGCTCCACAGACCTTGGCACCTAGGATTTACACCTTGCTTTTCCCAGAGCACTGGGAAAGATCCTGGGCCCTTATTACTTTAGGTTCGGAGCTGGACACCACTGACCTGGACTAACAAAAGCAGAAGATAGTCTTTCTTGTTTACCCTCGTGCTTTTACCTCCTCTTGCTAGCTACAGCACACAAACGAAGCACATGGCTTGCTTAAAGGGCACTGCTTCCACCTGGGGAAGTAAGACTCAGGGATCCCATCACTCCTGGAAGCCTAGGGCTGACTGAAGGATAGAGACAATGAGCCTGCAGGGCATCCCAGCCTTTCCCAGCACGTTTCCCCAATCTGTGAATCCCTGTGATGACAGAAACCACTTTCCCCATCATCTCAAGCACAGCCAGGCTTACCCAAACCACATTCCAGCCTCTTCCACCCCCAGCAATGAAGGGAAACACACCTGACCCACGAGCTTGCCCAGGCAAAACCCTAAACCACATCCCTTTAATCTCAAGGGCAAAATGAAGTCCCCGAGGACTTCTGACACAGCCCAGAGGCCCAGGTG